>JAXGGA010004403.1:0-88834 GCA_038373865.1 Uloborus plumipes
ACAAACTAGCTCTAAAAGTTCGGAAGCGCATTTTTACTCTTTATTTGAAAATAATTTCGATAAAGGTTACAGTATTTTAAACTCAAACGTACACATATTCAGATATATTTGAAGGAGCAAGTGGATAAAGGTGATCTGTGTCAATTTTTGCAACTTACTTTTGCCATGGATGGAGATGAGAAGTTCAACAGTATCATGTCCCTTTAGTCACAGAAATGGTTGGAAACTAAGAATATGACCCCGTTTTAACCGTTGAGAAAAATCCATTAAAAAAAATTTTTTTTTTGAAAGCTTTTTCTAGAAATTTAAAAATGCGTTACCAATCACCTTTATCCACTTGCCCCTTCATTTATTTCAGTTAAAAGTGCTGTAGTCACGATTGAATACTTTAATGAGATGTTATAAATGTTTTCTCAAAATGAGAGTTTTTGTCTCTTGACTGGTTTTTGAAATAAACGATTCAATTAATGAATTACTAAACAAGCCACAACCCATTCATTAAAATGACAAGTATTGACAGGTTCGAGATTGCTATGAATAAAGAAAACTGCGACATTGTGATGTCCGTTTGGCGCCCTTCATTTACATGCAACATATAAAAAAATAGAATCGGACCTCGTTAATTCGAACACACTTAAGCCGAATTACTGCTAAGAGAAACAACATTCTTGCTCTCTGTCATATTCAGGGCCAACAAGAGGCCCTGCCACACTCGTCGCAAACTACAGGGATCAGGTTCAGAGTCTGAGTAGTATACATTCGGTAAGTTTTATGGAGCGAGTAGTCCGGCGACCAAACTGACAAGGGGCCCGATTGGCTCTCGACGGCCCTGGTTGTATTTTTCGCAGTCTATAGTTGCCAGATAAGACGAACTACTGTTACAACGAATGTTAAATGTCCCTTGGAGTTCGTTAAAACGAAGTTCGACTGTAAATCCCTCAAAGTAATATTTACAGTTACTTACTTGGCAAAAAAGCCAGTCATTAAGTTATCAATTGGCGACATGTTTTCAAATAGCGTTACGTAAAATTTGAGGAACTGCCTGTACTCTTCCTTTGTTAACGCATCGGCATTCAAAACCATTCCATGGATGATATTCATGACCTGTTCTGTAAAAAACTCTATGACGTTGATGGGAGCATCACTTGACGAACGCAGTGTTTGCACCACTGTGTTCAAACGGTCGTATAAGGAACCGGCAGTGGCCTCTTTTTGAACTGTCAAGCCAAACTCCTTGAAGATTTGAATGAAGAACTTTCGCATAACTTTCCAAGGCTCGCCGTTGATGTAGACAACACCTAAGAGAAATAAGCGAAAATATTGCGATTTATTTGTTGAAAAGTTAAAACTAGACAGCGGCTAGAGGGTTGGAAGCGGAAACGGACAACTTCTTGTATTTCAAAATAAAGTGGTTCGTCTCCGCTTCCAGTCCACCCGCCATCTTTCCGTGGTCTTACTTTAACTATTGTTATTTAATATGATTTTAACAAATTTTCTTCTTCTAAATTTTACAATTCTGACCAGGAAACCATACGATAGTGAAATAAAAAATAAACAAATAAATCAGTGGCAATCGAAAAGTATTGTAAAATATATTTCGAATATATTTTTGTCCTTGTGTAACCGTTATCGAAATATTAGGTCTTAAACTATGCCGTATAAAGTCCTGTCCCGTATTTATAGTTCTTAAATCTGACAACCCTGGTCCCGGGAGACACCCTCGCTAGCTAGGCCACTGCGTAATAAACTAACCTTTTTGCAGGTACACATATTAATATGTCGGTTAATTGATTCATTAATTTTCTCGACTTTGGTTTATCCGTGTTTTTGGATATATTGCGATTTTTTTGTTTCTCCCGAAAAGCGAGATAAAACGATGGGTTACTGTATGTTGTATTCGGAAAGAAAGTTTGATATGAATGTTGAATATTACACGTCTTTATGAATGTCTTTCAAATCAAAATAACAGCTTACCTCCGTCAAATGCATGTTTCATCAAGGAAAACACAACTGGTCTCAATGTGAAGCAATCAGATTTGGAAATGTGTGCCTCTCTGAGCGCTTTTACAGTCGCGAGATTGATGTACAGCTGTCCGGTAAGGGTGAAACTGAAGACGTCCCCATACTTCTTCTTCATCTCATCGAGCTTGACGTGTCCAGTATAGTGACCCAGAAAAGGATACATTCCCAAGTAAGGAATGCCAACGGGTCCAGGTGGTAAGTTTCTGTTTTTTAAGTAGTAGTAAATGAGGGTGAATAGGACGACTATTATCGAAACAGAAAGAGGAGACAAGGCCAAGAGCAGTTCTGCAATGTTTTTCAACATTTTGACGTTTGAAATTTTTTCCTGTAAGGGAACATAATGTTGATGAAGTAATATGTATATACACAGAAATTAAATAACTTATTATTTTATACTGTTAAACATATAAGTTTTGACCTGTTTTACATGCACCATTTCCCATTACATCAGTACTTCGTAAAATAATTTTGCATATCTGATGTCACTGTAAGCTGAGTGGCATGGTGGCAAGGCGTTGGCACCGGATATGGATTCAAGCCTGTGGTTGCCATTCAGAGGATTTTTGTGATGCAGAAAATCGTCACCCCCCCCCCCCTGTCGTATGATTATGTGACATATAAAAGATCCCTGGAGGGGGGATTACTTGTCGCAATTTCGAGGGGCCCCCGTGACGTAGGGACTCTGAAGAGCATTACAAAACACACATGAAACATATTTTCCATATTTCTGGTTATCTCTTGGCCCCCAAAAATACATTGCGACGGGCCGCCAAACCTTTAAATCCACCAAGGTTATTCCATAATGACTAACGTAACATTCAGAGCTGATTTTGTAACTGTTTTTACTTGTAACTTAAAGGATAAAAAATATTTTTTAGTTATGCTGGTGGATTTACAATGTACATGGTATATATGTATCATTTCTGCTAAGAATTTAAAACAAAATTACTGACAGTAGATATTTTTTCAACCAAGTAGCAGTGTGACTAACGTAAATTTTTGCAACCCTGAAAATTAATGCTCATGTTGCGAGGCAAAAATTTCTCCAAGTTAAGCAAGTGTTAAAAATTGAATGATATGTTTGAAAAATGCGTAAAGTTGACTTTTAAAAACATAAAACACATTTATTAAATCTTAATTTTTTCTAGTCTTAAGTGTCACTTTTACTCAAGATGGAGTGTGACTAACGTAACCATCGAATAACAAGCAGTAAACACACTACAAACTATTTATTATGGCTAATCTCAGTGATGATAATAATTTTTCAATTTTTTAAACTTCTTATGTTGTATGATTTTTATTTACTTACTTATTTATTTATTTTTTGATACTTTTTTCACTTCGGTATTTTTTTTTCTTCGGCTGAGGTTGACATTTCTATGGAATGACCCACCACTGCCTGGGCTGAATGCCCTCTCAGCGAAATTAAACTCCTAGTGCAGTTTTACATCGAAGAAAGCCCAGGTGCATCCATCTGGTGGGAACTGGGCTTCAAAATTATCTGTGCCTTAATGGCGGCACATACGAGTAATAAGACTAAATGCTAAATCAGGGGTTCGCATTAATATTCGCTAAATCAGGTCGCAATCCAGATTCAACGCAAGTTAGTGAGGAACATGGTGTTCTTAAAGGATTTTTTTTCTCAAGAATCTATAATTTTATTTAAGAAATATTTTACCTAGATTTGCTCAAAGTACGTTTTCACATCACTTTTCATTAGTTATTTTAGCACGTTGCAACCACTGACTATAATAACATTTTAACAAACACTTGAAACAAAGCTAAAGTGCTCTTGGAACCAAAATGTTGGATAGGTTGGTCTGTTTTCTGAAATAGTTCTAGTTATAATCCAAGAGTAACCTACGTCATTCATAGTATAAAGGCCCAAAATTTTTCTGTGTAAGCACATCCCAGCAGGTGAGAGCGGTTCGCTTTTAGTTTAGCTGAGTCGTGCTGGCTCTGGCAGGAAACAGATAGCAAAGATGCGTGAAATTGCTGTCGAAAAACTAAACACAACATAGCAATTAAATGTCGCGTGACCTGGTGGCCCCCAGCTCCCCATTTCCGATGTGGACGAAATTTAATAAATGTTCAGACTTATATCTTCAAAACTAATCTATGCAAATTTTCAACTTCCAAGATCCAATCTGGGTTACCCTCCCCCTTCCCTAAAAAAAGGGGGAGGGATGGAGTGCTCCGAACTGGCGGAGCAGATCTGTGTAACTGCCATGTTTCGGCTGATGTGCTATTTTGGAACGTTTTTTTTCCCTTTTTTAGGTATCCAATATTTTCGAAATTTCGATCTTGGAAGCTGAATATTTGCTCAGGTTAGTTTTAAAGGCATATCTAAATCTGATGCTCTAAATTTCGTCCAAATCGGACATAGTCGAGTGGAGACCACAAGGTCACTTGACAAGGAATGACTCCATGATGTTTTGTTGCTGGACAGCAATTTTACTTATCTTTGCTACCTATTCCCACCCAAAGACAAGAGGGAAAATATCAAATTTGGATCTGTTTGAATCAGTTTTTAGCTAAATTTAAATGAAGTAAATATTCAGTGCAGGAGTAAAAGAGGTGGAATATTCGTTCCAAGCAAGGATGGACTTAAATTTCTTTCACCAAGATCTGTTCTTTCTGAGTAAAAACTGTAGGTTCCGTACTTTGCACTCAATTATTCCCAGTTCCCCCAATTATTCCACTCAATAACCTTTAAACGTTTTATAAACGTTTTTAAGCGGTTGTTACAACGTTAATAACCATTTTACAACCTTTAAAAAACGAAGTGTGCTACTTGGGTTGTTGGTAAAACTATTCAGATTCTTGAAGATTTTTATAGCGTTTAGGCATAACCGACAAACAACTAGAAACTGCTGTAATACCTTTAAAAACTCATTCACTGCGAAAAAAATAATACCACTTTAGAATTAAGAAAAGAAAAAAGAAAGTAAAGGAAATAGAAACGCTGACAAGAGAACGTATGAAGGGGCAAGTGGATAAAAGTAATATGTGACAATTTTGAAAAACTTGCTTTTTGCCACTGACGAAGGTGATAAGTCCATCAGTATCATGTCCCCTTAGTCACAGAAATGGTTGGTAACTATGGTAAATAAGAATATGACCCCGTTTTACCGTTGAGAAAAATCCATGAAAAAAATAACACATTTTTTTTTTTTTTTCAAAGATTTTCTAGAAATTAAAAATCACCTTTATAAACTTCCCCCTTTATATTTGCTGAAAAAAACGACCAAGCTAGATAAGGGCCCAATGTACACAAATCTTGGAAAGAAAACTGAGACGTGGGAGTCGAACGTTTTATCTTATCTTTCGAAGATTCAAACAATCAATCAATAACTTAAAACGGGTATTCTCATAGCGACAGCTTTACCGCTAATCGAGCTCCAACCGCTCTTCGCACTTCAAGAAATTTTCCTTTACAGAACGCTAAATCTCGAAAATGGCGTACATGCCTACACTAGTCCAATGACGTCACGTGTGACAAATGTGTATACTTCACTTCACACTCTCCAGGGTCCCCCGTACCTACCACAGCTTCGTGGTTTAACCGGGATAGGGCCCTGAAGAGCGCTCTGTTCTTAATTTTGAACCAGAACCTAGGGTCGAGCAAACCCTAGGGCCCAGCACCCCCAGAGGTATCGTTTCACTTGGAGGACTTTGTGACCACGACATTTTTAACGCCTCCCAGCCACCATTAATCAAGGCGGTGGATCTTTGATCGGCTGGGTTTCGAACCCGGGTCCCTCCGGATACGAGTCCGATGCCTTACCGATCGGGCCACCACGGCCCTAATCACAAATGTGTATACTGCCGTGCTAAGTGGCATCAGCAGTCGAGCTCACACTGAGAAAAAACTCTTTTAAGTTTTGTTCCTCCATGTATTTGATTTAGATGATACTGTTTCAGAAATTAAGAAAAAATATTTTTTGTTCTCAAATGACCATAAAACATTGTATGTGGGCAAAATACGTCACAAAAAACCACCTGGTGGCAATAACTCAATTTTGTTAAAAAGTGCAGATACGACTTTTGTGCTTAGCACGGCAGTATAGTGCGAGTCTCAAGCAAACGTTTTTCACGGTAAGCATGACAGATATCTCCCAAAAAATAGAAATATTTTACCCTACACTGGATAGCGTTGCCAATTGGATACATGGACTATTTTTCCTTATGACCATGCATGAGGCAACTCAAACATAAAAAGCAAGTATTAGGTGTATCTTTAAAGTAAATATAACCATCTATCCTCAAAATTAATTTTTTAAAAACGTGTTCCAATGTTTTCTTATTACATTAAAAAACATATATATATGTCTTTCAAAGAACAAAAAATCATGCAGTGTAGGGTAAAACAAGAATGAGTGAACAGGTGAGAAGGGGGATCACAATAGGAAACAGCTCTGCTTGATTTTTGCACCAATACATTAAGGAGACTTACTCAACCAAACTTTTGTTGCTTGAATTCCTGCTGAACTAAAATTTGCATGTAGATGTATCCAGTGCTATGAATTGGAAAAAAATATTTGGGGCGACGCATCTCTTTTTTTAGATTTGGTATTAGTTTTTGTCGGATGTGTGTGCATCCATAAACTCGATTTTTTTTTTGCATTAAAAAAGGCGTTCCTTTTAACGCGGAAACACGTGTCAGCAGTTTACCTGCGCATTTGTGCTTTTCAACGTTGTATTTATGCTATATTACGTATCGTAGTTGAAAAACTTTTGTTTTGCCAAGAAAAACTCAATTTAGATTTTTTGAGCCACTTTTATAGCAACTAGCATATATTTTTTTTCTTTCAAAAAGTAGGTTTTAAACGACTTCAAACTATTTTTTTTCTTATTCAGCTGCATATACTTATTCAGCTGCATATACTTCAGGGGTTGACGACCCCCCCCCCAAACTACTGCATTTGAAGTATCTCGATAGCAACTGGCGTTTATAGTTTTTAGCACAACTTGCTCAAAAGGCGGGGGAGTAATTGTGCTAGCATATTTGTCTCTTCTTTCCTCTTAAGACAAAAAACTAAGCTAAACAAAAGCATGTACATAGATGGGCCTTGAGACGTATTGATCCCTTGAAGGGGTGGTGTACTCTTGATATTTTAAAGAATAATAGTATTTGTATAAACGATACAAAAAAAAAAGAAAAATAGAAAAAAAAGTTTTGTATTGACCAGTTTTGTTGCTAAAAACTTATGCGCCTGCAAATGAAAAGTGTTATGTTTTTTACAACACTTGAAAGGAAGAAAAGGGAAAACAAAAAAAAAGCTATGGGCGTATGTTAATGTTATTTTCCCCAACTTAATGATCTAAAAAAAAATCGTCCTTGTAACTGTGAAACCAGTTATGTGGACAAAAGGAAATTTTACAAGGAATAGAAAAACCTGCTCCCTATGATTTTCTGCATGCAACGATGTGTAGAAGCTATTCTTCATTAGAAGAAACGAGATATACACGTGTCCATTCATAGAAACGTAGAATTATATTTGTCATTCATTGTAATTTCAGAAGTATTTTCAAACAGGAACAATTTAGAGTTCAAATAATATAATGCGGATTTTTGCCTCCAGCTCGACTACTTTCGTATTCCATGCTGATGAGAGCAGAATAAGCTCGAAACAGCTGTCCATGGATCGAAATGGTCGAGTTGGCGGTGTATTGCATGTTTCTGCCTTAGCCCTTGCTTAGGGGCGGTTGCTACTGCTTTATACCATGTGAGTGATGTTTTACTTTTCCAGTCTGTTAAAAAATGATATACACAATCAATTTATGACAAACAATAAATCTTGAGGGAAATGCCACACAGACTTAAATCGTAAGTGAACCTAAGAATAGATATTGCTTATTGGTCGAATATACTTTCTTTATTTGGAAGATAAATCATAGAGAGGGGATGATTTAGTATGAACATTTGGGAATTTATAAGTAATGGCTTATAATGTAGGCTCGGAGGAATGTGTCAGGAGTGTTCTATAAACTGCAAGTATCTCATTTTAAGGATATTATGTAGCCATATTTTCGACTTGTAGCAAGGCACAATTTGTGACATGCCGATTGAGAGATGTACATTGTTCAGAAATGACTAAAAAAAGGAAAAGCAGGAAAATGGGACTCCATGCCATTTTCCTGCTTTTACTTTTTTTTTTGCCTGGGCGTCAGGAGGGAGTGCAAGGGATTAAACTAAAAAATACTTTGAAAAAAAAAACGCACCAAAAAAAAATATATATGATTTATAACCTCACACACAAAAAAAAATAATTTTTTGCTAAAAATATTCCTTTTTGAAAAATTTTGGTACAATATTTTTCATTGACATTTATTTCTGTGAAGATTTTTTTTTTTTGGGGGGGGGGGGGATTTTTTTTTCAAAAGTGAGTTAGTTTAAAAATACATTGCAAGTGAATATTCAAACATTTTTAAAAGAAAATTTTGAACTAAAATAACAAAAGTATAATTATTATAAACATGAACCAAAACGATTGTCGCCGATTCTCGTCGTGCATCGGAGACTTGTAATGAAAATCACACACACAAATGTTTTGGATTTACGAGATTTTTCTTCATGGGGCAAAATAATAGTTTAGTACAAGGGCGGACTAAGAAATGTTCCAAGGGAGGGGCGATTGATTTTTTTTCTTACTTGCCCATTTCTTTCGCAATGCATCCTTGTTGACGCATGTTGATTGCAAATGTCTTGGTCTTCCATTGCGAAAAACTTCCAGATCAGAGCTCCGAATCCCACCCTTTTTTGTTTATTTGTTTATTTACAACACATATTTCGAGCTCGTGTACTTGGTCACACAGGACCCGTTTATGAACTCACGTCCAATATGACAGATAGTACAAGACAGATACATAGTACAGGACAGAGTTTACGCTCACGGAGAAGGAAGTTACAACCAGAGCGAGGGCGGGAATCGAACCCGCCGTGCTGGGCTTTCTAAAGTGACGCGCAGACCAACAACGCCGCCAGGACCCCTAATCCCACCCTTTAACTTAATATCATCAAAGATCAACAAAAATTGCCTTTTTTTGAACTTCAAAATCTAAAATCTGCTGGAGAAAAGTCCCTCAATGGAGGGGTAATTGCCCCTTCCTTGTGCCTTTGGTTTGGTAAAAATTAACTTTCCCTCGAATCTCCCGCATATACTAATTATTAGAGCAAAATGATCCTTCCAATTAAAAGAGAAGTGTAGATTCGTTTTGTTGTAAGTTTTTGCTTGACCATATTAGATTGAATTGAATTGATTTCTTTACGCTTTGGTGGAGCATTAAGTCACAATTCTGGCAGACTTTCCCCACCGGTCAACTCCAATTCAAATCATTTCACACTCCGAGATCTGCATGCCTACCACCCACACGTGGAAAAACCGATTGGATGGGATCTCGGAAGACAGCTGTGCTTTTCTGATACAGACCCGGAACCGAGAAATTCCTAATCCAATTCCTCCAGAGGTTGACTTTAAATGTTAATTTGGGTTATTTTGTGCCACGGCAGATTCAACTTGCACCCGTCACCACCAGCGTCCACAGGGGTTCTTCGACCGACCGGTATCGAACCCGCGACTCATCGCACTAACATTGGTCTGGTACACATTAACTTTATTTCTTTAACATTCATTCTCTCCACCTCCCCTCTACCCAAGTAAAAGAATCATATAAGAGCTTCTCGCATAGTGGTTTATACTGCCTGATTTTATTAGGTAAAACCTTACGCGTATTTACGCATGCGTCTGGTCTTCTCTGATCTTACCAAAATAGGGGTCATACGTAAGATAACACTAAGGTGAAGAATAGTAAGAAGCATTTTGAGTCGTATCAAACAACGTAGAACGATGCTTATTTCAAATACATAGTTTAATTAAATGTGTCAAAAGGACAACAAATTCAAGTTTTGAATTGAAAACTTCGGAAAGTTCCACTCACATCCCATCACCCCTTTTTAGGTGAAATGGTTCCCGAGTGTAAGGCACGGTTTTCAAGGACAGACAGTACTCTCATAGTGCATACTGAGCAGCTGTCTTCTGATCCAAAAGACACACCAGATCAGAAAGTGTTCCATGAACATCTTCAAACCAATCCACTACAGTTTATTCATTTAATTTAACAGTTGCAAATACACCAGAAAAACATTGCAACTCATTTCCTTAAAGAGCAAAAATAAGAAAACATTATATTACGCATCAAAAATCTTAATGAGATTTTTTTTTCAGAGACGAGGCGTTTGTAGATGAAAGCTACAACAATAATATTTCAAGTATCTTACCTCTTTGAATTCAATTTTCTCTTGTATTCATTTAAGGATAACGCATCTCAGCTGCGACGAATTATCAGCAGAGCAACTCTTGACAACTGACAACTGTGTTTGTTGTGGGAGTAAAAGCTGGCTACTGATTGGTCGAACGGAGACACGTGCAGAGCTCACAAAAAAATCGATTGCGTCATCTGAGTTCTCCCTTCATATCCGCCGAAGCTCCTATTTTAGCGAGAGGAAATGGCCTTGAAAAGTAAAGAGTGGCGATCAGAGGTCTGTCCGATTCTAAACTAAAAGCGGCTCGTGTGAAGGTTATATTTTTCTGAGTGAAGAGACAATGAGTCATGCAATTTGTGACTTGTTCAGAACCCTCTCTTTTCACGATTGTCGTTTGTGCTAATTAATTTATGGATTTGTGCGAAACTTGGAAAATTATGAGCAGTTAAGTTTTGGCACGGGTACTATAGACTGCAAATAGTTTTTTTTTTTTTAGCAAAAATCGGTTTTTGCTGCATTTTGTGAACGGACCCCCCCCCCCCCCAAGTGGACTTCTGAACTTCCTTTCAAATAGCAGAGAAGGGTTGCTTCTCCCTCCCCCTCTCCTCTCCTCGCTCCCAGTAACTTCGGCGTTTCACATAATTGATTTCATCCTTCAAGCAGGAATCCCGATATTATTGAAAAGTTTTTATAGTCGAGGTCCAAAAAACAAAAAAGCGTATTTCACCGTTTTGCTATTTATTGTTGAAAACTAACATGAAGTACACGAGACGCAATGGTCGGAAGTAGCGCGCTACAAGTAGCGAAACTACTGTAGTAGCAACATTTTTTAGTAGTTTGTAGTGTAGCGCACTACTTAAAAAAAAAAGTAAAGTAGTGAGTAGCGCGATACAAAAAAATAGTAGTTCGTAGCGATTTTTGGAAACTACTTTTAAATTAAAAAAAAAAAAGAATAAATAAATTTAAAAAATAAAAAAAATAGAGAACGAAGGAAAAAAACAAGGTTTGCGGCAAATCTTGCACGAGTACAGCAGCGGACGCAATGAGAAATATGAACCATAAAAATAAGAGCTGATCCCTTAGATACATCATTTTGACGAAATACATTCTACCTGTTTAATGTCATTGGTTTATTTGGCATCGTAATTTTCATATTTCTTCAAATAATTTTCATGTTCCTAAATATTCACTGGCAAGAAATTTAAAAAAAAAAAAAGAAGAAGAGGAACAAAAAGGAAAAGTAACAAATAAATTCAAAGACAATTCCCAGTTCTATTCCATATTCAAATGAGTTAATTTATTAATGTAAAAAACTTTTCTTCAAAGGAGTAAATTTTTTCGGTCAATCCTCCAAACGGTGCACGCTTTTATTTATTTATTTTTTTAAGTAACGAAGTAGCGACTCCAATTCAAACGTAGTTTGTAGTCGCTACATTTAAAAAAAGGTAGTTGTAGTTGTAGTTAACTACATTTATAACAAAATAGTTGCAGTTGTAGTTCGCTACAAAAGAAATGTAGTTTTTCTAACCACTGACTAGACGTTTGTATTGAAAAATCCATTGATTTTGAAAGGATAATTGCAGTCTTCAGATCTAGTTTTGCAAACCTCATAGTCTGAGATACAACCCCTTAGGTTAACCTATTTTCACTGAATTTTCTTAATATACATAAAAATATAGACAAAAATATTACAATGGCATAAGGCTGACGAAGCAAAAGCGGTCCAATCATAAAGGTTTTTTTTGTAAATTAGAAATAGATCTGAATTTCTCCCAAATGACGCTTATATTCCGCTCCTAACTCGACATCTTTGCAGGAAAATGATTGTGTGATTAAGAAATTATATGCTTTGCAGAATTATGTGCCTTTAAAAATTTCTACAAGAAATTTGAAGACATTTTGCAGCTTTCTGGCTGATTTTTTCTTAAATTCGAAGATAACTTTTTTTTTTTTTTTTTTTCAAAAAAACGCCATCCCTTTGTACATATTCAACAATGTTAAATTTAACAAATTACGGGATGACGTATGTGAAAAGTACAAAACAACCCACAAGGGTAAACATTCAATTTGGTATATACATCCGAAAAATAATTTTGGTTAATAATAAATCAAAATAAAAATATAAGTAAAATATTTACATAATGGTAATGGAAAAAATAAATAAAAAAATAAATGAAAAAAAGTTTTTAAAGGAGTAAATAATAAAATATATAAATAACAAAAACTAAATTAAAAAGAAAAAAAATATATATGTATAAATAATAAAACATTATAATTAAAAAAAGAAATGTAGATAATTCAATAAATAAATAGAAGAAAGAACAAGAAAAAGGTGCAGTTAATAGTATTGACGTTAAGAAAAAAAAATAAATAAAAATTATCGGAAAAGAAAATGCTCGTGGTCTATTAGAAAAGAAATAAGAGCAGTAATTTTCTTTTTTGCTGCAGGAAACGAATAATAGTTTTTTAAGTCTTGAGTCCAATTGCCTGTAGAACGAAGATGGAATGAAGAAGTATGAATACAATGCTGTATGTAATGTTGAGGATTTCCAGGTGCTTTGCATCTGCAGAGATCAGTATTTCTTAGGTGGAATCTTTTTAGGTACGAAGGAAATGGACCATGCCCAGTAAAGAAAAATACTTCATGTCTGTCTAAATTCAAAGGAGTAAATTTAACTTTGGAACGGATTTTATAGATTTCTCTTCCTGTAAGTTCTTGATCCCAACGTTCTTGCCAATCAGTCACTAAGTCTTGTAATAATTTATGCTTTGCAAAACGTCTTGGAAATGGTAAAGAATATTGTTTTGTTGGTACTAATAATCCATTTGCTGTTTGATTTGCTAGAAAATCAGCTTTATTGTTTCCATCAGAGTTTGAATGACCTTTAATCCAAGAAATTTTTATAGAATGGTGATTAATAAGTTGCTGTTGGATTTCAGCTATTAATGAGTTTGTTGGGTTTAGATTACTTATTGATTTGATGACTGATTGTCTATCACTGTACATAATTGATGGTAAATTATTATGAGTTACTGCATGATTTATTGCTTCTCTTAAAGCAAACGCTTCAGCTTGAAAAATTGAGTTGGAGACATTTAGAAGATAGGTGGTTTCGTTAGTAGGAGTTATGCTATTTAAAATAAGGAAAGCAGCCGCTGTAGCTTGTTTTGTTTTCGAACCATCTGTGAAGTAACGGGATTTAGAAACATTATTGTTTGAATTGTCCAAATTTGATGAGTTTATTTTTAATGAAGAGGCTAAGGAAACACTTGGATGAAATAAAATTGTTTTGACTTTCTATTCGAAGATAACTGCAGAAAATCCGCAGAATTACTCAATTATTGAAAATTACGACAACTCTATATGGTTTGACCACTTTTGCTAAAACAATCCCCCTCCGCCACACCTATTTTGACTCTCCACAGTTTTGGTCACCAGCCGCCTTTGTGGTAGATAGATCTACGAGTAAATCGGATCTTGTACCATTAGGTTCACTCTGGACGCAGGTTAAACAGCTTCCATTTTTATTTTAGGAAGGAAATTGTTAAGTTTGACCTTTAAAAAAAATTATCTTTTTGAAACTGAAGTTTCATCATCATATGAGAAATATCCAAGTAAATAGCAAAAAGGACGCAAATTGTTATTCACAAAAAAGAAAGTCAAATAATGTGTGTAATTTACATTTACCCCCTACCTTACCCCAAATTAATTTCATACAAAACATTAAAAGTTCATAGTTTTTTTTTTTGTATGCCAAATTTACACTATTAATATTGCAATTTTATTATTAATTCAAGCAGAAACAGCATTTAAAAAACGATTTATATCATTAACTTTATCAATATATACAGAACATTTAAAATTCTTACTATGCTCAAATGCATTATAGATTCATCATTCGTTCAAAGTAAAATGGTATAAATTATGATGATATGCAACAATATAAGTAGGTTCTTCACGGTTGGTTGTCTATTCATGTTCAATGCTGATGGTTCCTTTCTTTGACACACACTTTCATTGACATCAATTCTGTAAATGTTGTGGGTTCGTCTTTTGGTAGTGAGACTTCAAAATTTTTCACAATTGTTGTCAGAAACAAGAATACTTGAGTCATGACGAAACCTTCTCCAGCGCATGCTCGTTTGCCTGAAATAATATTAATAATTGTTTAGTTCCTTTTAAAAACTGCTTGTAGGGGAGAAATTAGGCTTTTAGTTAGAGATAACACCAACGAGGAATCGCAAGGAAATCAGTGGAACTTTACTGTAGCTTGAAATGCAAATGTTAGCAACCGAGGATTTTGGTTTTGAACATATTTTAATCTGAAACCGTAACTAAAGCAATGAAATATTGATTCTCTCTACTATAGTATCTATTTTGTACGAGCCTGATAATAAGACGTTTCACCTTGGATGACTTCATTTATGTTTGGTTTTGGTTTTGGAGATGAGAAGATCTTATAATGCCAATAATGCTATTGGCAAACTAAACTGACTTCTCACATTCCTACTTTAACGAATGGCATCATTTAAGCGTTCGCCTGTCATAAGCCTTCTAAACGGAGCCAGATAGTTGTGAGGCATAAAAATGAGCTGAAAGCTGAAGTTAAATACATAGAGAATCCTTATTATAATAATTATTATTTATTTGATTTTATTTTTTGTAAAAGGAGAACATAAAATAAAAATGTTTGCTCTGCACAGCTTTACTTTGAATATTTATTATCAATTAATAATCTGTGTCTAAATAATCTTTCTCTCCCCCCCCCCCAGGAATTAGGTGGGAAAGTTTTCCATTTAACATTTTAAAAAGGTTTGATTTTATTTTTTAGAGAAATAATAATTGTAACAAAATAGCAAAATATTGCAATTTAAAAAATAAACAAATAAGATTGCTGCGTAGCAAACTAACTAAATTCGTTAAAAAAATATATATAAATAAAAAACAAATTGAAATAAATAAATAAATAGATGCTTCTCACACCATTTTTGCTGATTCTTATATAAAAATAACTGATTGTATCCAAATACGCTATTCGATACTCACCAACACCAAAGCTTATTGGCAAATCCTCCTTGGGCTTATCTGAAGTGGCAATAAATCTGGCAGGTCTGAATTCGTCAGGCTTTTCGTAGCATTCTGGATCATTATGAGCAGAGTACATATTCATCAATGTTATTGATCCTTTGGGAATTTTATAGCCTCTGATTGTTGTTTCCTCTGAAAAGAAACTTCGAATTCATTGGGACAATTGAAGGGCAAGTGATGTGCGACATTTTTTTTTTAATTTATAGGAAAAGCTTTAAAAAAAAAAATGTTGTGTTATTTTTTTTGAATGGATTTTTCTCAACGGCTAAAACGGGGACATATTCTTAGTTACCAACCATTTCTGTGACTAAGGGGACATGATAGTGATGGACTTATCACTTTCATCTATGGTAAAAAGCAAGTTTCAAATATTATCACGTATCACCTTTTTCCACTTGCCCTTTTAATCTCACGGTAACAGACATCTCTATTGTTGAGAAAAACAACGTAGGTGTTGTCCATAAATGATGTCATACTCTTTTCTCAACATTTTTGAACCATTCCCCTTTGTCACAAAATGTCACATTTCACCACACCCGTCCCCTTGTCGCATGTCACTTTACTTTTCACAAACGTATTTTTATAAAAAATATGAGATTTCACACTTCTTACTTTCCCTCCCTCTCTTTGTCTGAAACCGTCACAATTTCACCCCCCCCTCTCCAAAGTGTAACATCATCTGTGGACAGCCCCATACGATAACAATATGTTGGATCATCGTTTCATTTTGTGAATCGTAGAGCTGAGATACTCAAATCTATGGTGTGGAATATACGTAGATCATGGGTTTATTTTTCATATAATGCAATTAAATTGTAACGATTTCCAAAAAAAAAAAAAAAAAAAATATTAGGAGAACTGTTTGAAAAAAATAAATTTAAATTATTTTTCATCAACAATTCAAGCATATTTTGTCTTTAAACATATTTCACATTTTAAACGTATTGGTTGAATTGCAAAAATATTTGTATTTTTCTTGTTCTTATTCTTGGTAAAATGGTTATAGAGCAAGAGCCCACGAGCGCAAGACTTATGTCATTTTATAAAAGTCCAAAATATTTCTGCGTAGGACATTACATCAGGTAAGAAGGGTTCGCCTGTTTTGCTTATTTGTTAAGCTGAGTCGCGCTAGTTTTGACAGGAAACAGGAACAGGTAGCAAAGATGCGTCAAAAACTGAGTCATTTCATGTCAAGGGACCTCGTTGCAGGGACGTCATTTCGAAATTTTCCAGGGGGGGGGAAGGGTGCATACACAATGTTTCTTTTTTCCAAAAAGTGGCAAAAACCACGCCCACTTTTATGCCAATACATTGATTTCCCAAAGTCAGGGGGGGGCAATTGACCCCCCCCCCCCATAAATGACGGGCCTGCCCCGTCGTCTCTATTCTACCGTAATCGATTTGAACCTAAGTTTACACAAGTGCAGACATGCCTAAAGAACTTACCTATACTCCTTTTTAACTTCAAAGACCCAAATTTGGAAAATCTAGGATCAATTAACAAAGTGCTCTAAAATGGCGGATCAACTTTTTGAAACGAATTGCCACGTTTAGGCTAAACGACCATTGGCCGCCATTTCGGAGCTCCCTTTTTTTCTTTCTTTTTGCGGTATCCTAGATCAGGGGTGGCCAACCTTTTTAGGGAGAGTGCCACTATCTGGAGAGAAAAAGCTCAGCGTGCCACATTGTATTTTGCCAACAAACTGAAAATTTTTAAAAAGGTCAAAATAGATTTTAGGTCAGCTGTCTATGTAATTCTTACTCAAATGAAACATTTTTTTAAAGATAATAAAGATAAAACAAGTCCGAACTTAAGAGTTATCGTTAATAAACACTTCTATAAGTTCTGTCAGTTGGCTTATGCATAAAAAAGAAACAAATAAAATCAAACATTCTATCCTAAAAATTAAAGTCTGTACTTAATGTAGTTTATGAGTCTGTATCTTTTTTACCAAGTCTTTAGTTTTAGAAATCGTTCGTGAGAATCCTAAGAAGTTTAAGTGTTTTAAGGGCTATCAATTAATATTCAACGGTATTTAGATTTTTCTGCATTAATAACAAAAATATTTGTTTAGAAGCGTATTTTGAACCAAATCTACGACAGCATCAGACGGCTAAAGCGAGTAAATAAAAAAAAAAAAAATGTTGGTACAAATTTCCAAATTTCTATATAACGTAGATGAAGTAAGCTATAACATTTGATTACCAATGCAAAAGGTCAGTATTTCTGATTTGGATTTCAGAAGGGTAACAAGTAGTGTCTTTCAGAGAAATAAACAAATAATTTGCATAGATCAGCATTTTTTTTTTTTTTATGAACTTGAAAATCATCGAACCTAACACTGAATGTATGTATACTTAAAATAGGTGTAAAATTTTCTCCATATATCATTGGAAAATTAATAAATTTGGGTTGATACTTTCAGTATTAAATTTAATGTTTCATTCTTTTTTCTCCAAAGTAGAGAGAAAGAAATAGAAGTTTCATCTTAAAAGAATGTAGATGGCCTATACTAGTTTAGGAAACTGTTTTTGTACTATCTTAAATTTAAATTACTTAAACGCCGGATAGTAAAATAAGAGATGACAATAGCTAGATTCATTTGCTATTCTTCGTTCCTAAGTAGCAAGTCTTCATTGCTTTCCGTTTCGACATTTTAAAAAACACACTCCCTAAAATTCTAAAATCTTATGACTATTTTTCCTTTTGGCAGCTTTTGCACATTTCAATGAAGGAATAACTTGCCATACTCTCCTCTTTCTCCTGGGAAAAGTCCCCAAAACATTCAGATCTCTAATTCGTAGTTTGCTAATACAGTGAGCTCTACAGGGGGTCACCAGCAGAGAAAAAATCTTATTCTTTGGCAAGGAGTTTGTGATAAATAATTCGATGATACTTTTGAAGTTTTTTTACCAAATTATTTTTAAGTATTGTAACAAAAACAATTTAAGGATCTTCATTTGTGCAACCATACCGAATTTTATCGAATCTGGTTTCTTAATTTTACTTGCAAAGTTAACTTAAAAAAAAAAAAAAAATCATCACAAATAACTGAAACTATTGCAGATCAAGAATCCATCGAAAGTTTCGTTCGTGTCAAGCACATTTATGAAGCATTGTCTGTAGCGTCACAACTTTCGTTGGATGTCCGAAGCTAATGCTAAGTACTTTGCAATATTGTAGTTAAGACAATTTGTAAGCCAGCCTCCTAACACTTAATCGTCATAATATCATTATATTGCACATTTCAATGAAGGAATAACTTGCCATGCTCTCCTCTTTCTCCTGGGAAAAGTCCCCAAAACATTCATTTTTATCAATATTTTTGAGATCGACATTTCCCCCTCAACTTTGGAAATTTTAAAAAAAGTCTTCGCGTGGCGCTGTTACCTCTCTGCCGTGCCACATTGTGGCACGCGTGCCGCGGGTTGGCTACCCCTGTATGCTCACTTATTTGAGTCTAGGAAGCTGAAATCTGCATTGGTTGGTTTCAAAGGCACGTCTGCATCTCTCGAAAATCTCCGAATCGGAGATGGTTGGGTAGGTCTGAATTTATCAAGTCACGTGACATTGAATGATTATAGAGTGTGAATGTTTTTGGAGCAATTTGACGCACCTTTGCAATCCATTTCCTGCCAAAGTCAGCGCAATTCAGCTTAACTATACTCGGTTACTTCAAAATAGGCGTATCAAGTCCAAAAATTTTGCATGGTCTCCATGGAAACTGTACGAAAGAAAACATCTCCACTTTTTTTATGCACTGTTGTTGAGGTATTTCATTTGTTTTATGTTTATCGAATTAGGCTTACGCTTTTATTTATATCCTCATGTCTCAGTTATTTCTCAACGTTTTCTAACAAATCTAGTCAGATACTAATACAGCAAAAATTTCTAAGAAAATATTGTGCTTTATTAACGTTGATTTTTCAATAGAATATTAGTTTACGCACAAAGCAATCTCTACTGTTTGCATTTAATCATTGTTGCAAAAGCTAAGCGGGGAAAAAATCCATAGCGCCGTAACTATGACAACCATCAAGGGAAAAGTGCAGAGAGTGGGATATTAACCTGTTAACCGGGGAATTAGCTATTGCTCAACTCGTTTCACAATGTAGACTTTTTTTTCGCAGCGATAAGTAATATCACACCTCCGTAAGTAATATCACACCTCAAATAGTGACCAAAAAGTACTTAAGTCATAAATTTATTACTAATAAAATATATAAAACACTGAAATTCACAATAAGAATATTCAAATCAGAAAGTTATTACTAACATGTAAGATACTGAAATGCAGACTAAAATGAATCCAAATTGAGGCAGCTCGAAATATAGATCATGCAGCGCCCGATTTCTCGTTAATAGCGCTCAAGTTACAGATTACAAGAACATGAAAATTCATGACGCATCGATAATATGATGGCATATATCTGTACCTCAGAACCAGACTAACGTAAGTCCATTTTCGTCATTTTTCGGTAGAGGGGAAAAACGATTGTCGAATACATCGTCTTTCCCCTCTACTGAAAAATGACGAAAATGGACTTACGTTAGTCTGGTTCTGAGGTACAGATATATAACCACTCTAAGATTTAATAGATAAGAACAACGTAGAACGTGATGCGTTTAATATATCACGATTAATTTCCATGACGAAAAATTTCGTCATGTCCATTGCTGTAGGCTTTATGACGAAATATTTCGTCATACCCAGTTAACAGGTTAATTTTACTTTAAGTCGCTAGCTCTTTTTACATAGGGTATAATAGAGAACTGTTCTTACCTGATGATGTGCGCTTACGCACAAAATTTTGGTTTTTTTTTTAAATGACGTAAGTCGGGCGCTTTTGTGGGCTCTTGAAATATATAGTTTGCAATACTTTAGGCCAGTAGTGCATCTTTGCACGTAGCTGTAACCAGCAATAATTATGATGAGAATGGTTTATGATAGGATATTGTGAAGATGCTTAATAAATACTTTTAACTCTAACGTCAATTTACGGAAATAAAATCTTTAAAAGCATTTAATATAGTAGAACCTGCTTGTCTCAAAAACCTCTCTATGTCGAAATTTTTCAATTTTCCTGCTTTTACAGCATAAATTTAATGTTTTTACTTTCTTCTATATCTAATATATAGAAGAAAGTATTGGTTTCGTGAAAATTTTCGAATGTCGAATTTTGACGGATTTGCACGTTTTGAGGTGCGCTGAGTCCATTTCGACCATTTTTGGAAAATGTCTGTCTGTGTGTCTGTCTGTGTGTCTGTCTGTCTGTGTGTGAGTCTGTATGTGTGTGACCAGTTTTTGTGGCCGCGCTAGAGCAAAAACTACTGCATGAAATCGAACAAAAATTTTTGCACATATGTACCACCATGTGAACTGGTGCACCTGACTTTTTTTTAGCGAATTCCTCCAAGGGGGGAGGAGCAATCGCACGTGATCTGCGCGGGGGTGATTGCTATATCTCAGAAAGTAACCGGCGGAATTAAACGAAAATTAGTATATAGGTAGACCCTACTGAGTACAGGTGCTGATTCAATTTGTTTGTCAATATCTTGAAGGGGGGTGGAGCAATCGCACGTGTTCTGCGCGAGGGTGATTGCTATATCTCAGGAAGTAACCGGCAGAATCAAACAAAAATTGGTCCATAGGTAGACCCTACTGAGTACAGGTGTTGATTTAATTTGTTTGTCAATATCTCGAAGGGGGGTGGAGCAATCGCACGTGTTCTGCGCGGGGTTGATTGCTATATCTCAGGAAGTAACCGGCGGAATCAAACGAAAATTGGTCCATAGGTAGACCCTACTGAGTATAGGTGCTGATTTAATTTGTGTGTCCATATCTCAAAGGGGGGTGGAGCAATCAAAAGTGCTTATTTTGTCATTGCACCTACTGTATCTCGGGAAATATTGCTGCGATTTGAATGAAATTTGGAATAACACTAACCCAATATGGAAACAGGCATCGAATAAATTTTAGCGCCAATCTCCCCAGGGGGAGGGTGGGGTGATTTTTGCGCTTAGTCAACAATGCGAAAAATTAATTCATTAAAAAATCGCTTTCACGCTATTTAATTATCAAAACAGCTGAAAACTTTCAATGATTTGAAATTTTTAACTGTTGCCAATTTCTTTTGACTAACAAATAAAATGTTTGCAATTAATCTAAACAAGGCTTTTGTAATGATTTCCAATTTCGCTCATTGATTCTGCATTTGCAGGGTTATTACGATAATTGGGAAATTGGTGCTGTTTCCAATTATTCGGGCGAGTACGTATTTTATTTTGTAACTGGAATTCATAAGATAGATATAGAAGAAAGTTTCGTGACGGCCACGACAGCTAGTTTTTTTTCATGTTTATCTCGAATGATTTTCCCCGAAAACCTTTATATCTCGAATTTTCTCGACTCTCATTTTTGAATTTCATCTCCTGCCACCTTTATTAATGGTATAACTTGGAGACAAAAATCATCTTTTGCAAAATCATTCAAAGACTATGTTCGTACTTACGGTATGCATTAACTTGCTACCGATATAGTCATCACAATTAATAAAATGTGGACTCACAACATGTCGTGCAGTAAAATATTCAACAACATCAATGCAAAACAATCTATTAATTATTTGACTTAGTTCCAATTGCTTATTTTTGTAAATTTTATCATAACCTCCGTATCTCGAAACCTCCGTGTCTGAAATTTTTCTTCTGTCCCGTGAAATTTGAGATAGACAAGATTGACTGTTATATTTAAAATGCATGTAAGTAAAAATAAATAAAGAACGTACTTGTGCATAAAAGACTTGGAAACAACGGGAAGAAATCCGACTTTCTTAAAACTTCATACATAAAAGCATTGGTATAGGGTAGGTTGCTTTTGTCCTCCAATGAAGGCTGCCTGTCGACACCGACAACTTCGATTAGCTCTTTGTACAATTTCTCTTGCTCTTCCGGATATTTGGCGATCAGTTGCACAAAAGTAGCGATAAAAGCTGCAACACCAGAGACACCATCGCCCAAGATTTGGAGAAGGGTTGCCATCAAGCATTTTTCTGAAATAGTGAAATAATAATAATAATAATAATAAAACATCGTCTAATTGTTTAGTAACGCTGCTAGAGAGCTCATGGCTGATGCAGTCTATGCTCCGATGTAGGAGGGGAAAAAATGTATGAATAGAAAAGCTGAAAAGTGAATTGAAATTCTGCAAAAGTCTAATATTACGAAGCACCGAATAAACAAACTTACCTGAAATTCCTGATTGGGGAAATTTATGATCAACGGATTCAGATATTTATTTATATTACGGTGAAAAAATACGGCTAAATGTGTACGTAATACACATTTAGCATTATACCATTGACAAACGCAAAAACGGTAACCGAGCTAAACAGAAACCAAAATCATAATATTCATAACCTATGAATTGTCGCTTAAAATATTGTTAATTGTTATAATAATAGTTCTGAATAACTTCACGAAAGAATTCCTAATATTGAAGTTTTTTGATTGACATTATTTTTCATTATTTCAATTAAGTTTTATTTTACTACACAATTTAGAGCAGATTTGATTGCAATTATCTGTTAACAAAAATTTGTTTTTCTTTTATTTTCATTTTAATAAAATAATTTGATAACACTCCATAACTCTTCGCCGAAAGCACGGCTTGCTTTTTGGCCATTTTCCTTTTTATTCTCAGAAAGACAGACATGTGGCTATATGTTGCAGTGGTCGCCAGGTGTCAATAGGTATTTCCTCCCTTGTCTCCACTATCATAGGAGAGGAGAGATAAGGTTTGGTTTGACCCCTTTCACAAAGGGGTTCCATCTTCCCCTCCCTTTCTTACTATTGTCAGTCGCTCCCATTGAGTAAAACCTGTTCTTTCACGCACTTAGTGGTTAGTTGATTGCATTTGGAAGTTTTAAACTAGCTACTATAGTTACCAGTCGCATGCTATATAGACTGCTCTGAATTTCAAACGAAGCTGGAAATCTGCCTCTTGTTCACCTTATTTGGACAGACTGCAACTCATTGCTAAGTTTTTTAACTATTTGAACAGTTTAATTATCTTCAATTCGAAAAAAATGGCCATTTGGAATGAAAACGAGACAGTTTGTGGGATTTGTCTCGAAAACGTCGTGCGGAAGGAGCTCGAGCTGGATCGCAAATTCGCGATCATGCAAAGCTGCTGTCACGTGTTCTGCTGGAGCTGCATTGAAGCTTGGAGAGATTCGAGTCTGGAAAATCCGCGTCCTGAAATTCGGCGGCTGAATAAAAGTTGCCCAATGTGCCGCGTGGTTTCCGACGTTGTTGCTCCGAGCCTTACCCATGTAACCAATCAACAAGAGAAGGAGGAAGTTATAAGAGAATATAAGGTGAAAATGAAGCGACTAAATTGTAAGATTTACAAAAAATGGGGGACCTGCCCAGATGGTACAAATTGTCTTTATCGACACATTGAAGGGATTGATGAGCGTCCTGGAGCTGATTTATATCACGCAACTCCAACAATTCGACACAATTCAACAACTGTCAGAAGAAATAATTTCAGAAATAATGTAATGCGAGAAGAAATAATATTATTGGAGATAAGAAGAGATAGCTTGTCAATGTATGTTGATTGCTTGTTATTTGTAGGCTTTATGCTTCTGTTTACTAGTTTTCTTCTTATTTCAATCATCTTAGAAGCGCTACGAATTTTTTAAACGCCATTTATTGCTTGGTGAAACTTTGATGTGACTTTCATAGAAAACTTAGCTTAAAGTTGATTTTGGCTTTGCCCTGTCACTGATGCGATAATAATTTACTGTTAGACCCAAAAAATATTTACTAAAGAAATGAACAACGTTGAGAAGCTATTAATTAGAAACTCAACTAATGAAGCAAAAAAAAAAAAAGTGATATTTTTGAATTTTTAAGAAAAATTGCAGAAAAATAAAACCGGTTCTTGTAATTTCTGGGACAGAAAGGCATCTCTGCTAAAGAAATCGTCTGTAAATACTGACTACTCACTACTCCGAAAAAAGAGATCTTGCCCCTGAAGGAAAGAAATAATAATAAAATTAATTTAAGAACTATTAATTCCTGTGGACAAATTGAAAAAAGTTTTTTTTTTTTTTTTTACTCTCAGAAACTTTATTTTTCAAGTGACGAAGAGAGGAATGAAGAAACAGAAAAGACAGATGTGTGGAAATGGAAAAAGCTGTTATAAAGTATGAACTTTTAATGGGGTTGAAGTTATTTGAGCCCCAAGCAGTGTTTTTTTTTTTTTTTAATTAACTGCAGTGTTTACCGAAAATCTCTATGGAACTGAGATATCATAAAATTTCCTTGTAACCGACACAGAGTCTTCTTAAGTTAAAGTTTAATATTACTTTATATAAGAAGCTGTATCGGTTTTACGGAATCCCAGTCTTCTCGAAGTTTTTTAATAGTTACTATTTTATCTACTCAATTTATTTTTATAGAGCAGGATAATTAATGCAAAATGTGTAGTATATTTTTAATGATAAATGCAAATGTGCATGATATTAGTTAATTACTTTTCATTGTGGTAATGTTAAATTGCATTGTTTTCACTCAGTTTATGCAACTGAATTTTTTCATTGTGTTATACTTTGTTCACTGTGTTTGTGTGTAACTTAAAATGTATGCAGGTTGTTCATAGAAGAAATGTGGAGGAATAAAGGAAATTAATCCCAATGGTCATGAAATTGCGATTGTCAGTTAATTCAATTTTTGGCTTTCGTTTTTGATGGCTTTTCGGATGAATATTTTCCTTATCTGGTTAAAAGAAGAAGAAAACAGAAGATTGCTTTCGTGTTTGATGGCTTTTTAGGGTGAGTATATTTCTCAAGTGCCTAAAAGAAAAAAAAATCGTTTCTGACAAATTTAAGTGCTTGCAATGAAGAATTTTTGCCAGGTGACTAATTCAAAAGTTGTTATTTTCCAACATTTCAGTTTATCTTTTTAGAATTTTGAATTATATGATAAAAGAACTTTTATAGTATGACTTCGTTGTTCTCTTTCACTTGTTATTCTTTTAATTCCTACAAAGGGAGCACCAATGAGCAAGGGTACGATTTTGCATGATTTACTCAAAACTGGTGCGTTTTTTTGACGTGGTGAAAGTATTTTTGAGTAATCAGTTATTTTAATACACAGTATGTACAACAAAGTTGGCAAAAAAAAAAAGACAGATTTATTGACTAGTTTTTTGGGGAAAAAATGATACTACTTAATTGCTGTAAGATAGAAACTTCATGTTTATCCAGTAGCGGGCTTACCCTGTCGTAATTTCAACTGGCCTCTACTACATAAGGCAAAACTGTACGTGAAATAATGCTTACGTGAGACAAAGAGGCTTCCAAAAATGCATTGCAAGTTTTTAGGCATGGGGCTCCAAAATGTAGGGATCTTCCACTGAGCTCAAAATATTGTACCAAATTATTTTTTAATAAAGCTCTGAGCTGAAATGGTAGTAATAGAATGTTTAAGGAATATTTAAAATAGATCCGTCACACATTTAAAGCATTAGATATTTATGGTCATAATTTCTAAGTAAATTCCTAACATAGTTTTGGATTTTTTTTTTCATTTTACTTACTTGTAAAGTACTGGGCCGTAGGATCCCCTTTACTCCTCCGCTCATTTCGTTCTTTCAAGAAATAATCTATTATGTCCCGAACGTTGTTTGGATCGAATGTCGACTCTCTGCGGTCGATTATTTTGTAAAGCATTTTCTCCATATTTACCAAACTTTGTTTGTACGAGTGACGAAACGGTACAATAACTCTCCTGAAAATAAGTTAATAAATGTATATATACATACAGACACACACAAACACAATTGTAAATTTTAAAAGAATAGGAAGTATACTCTTTGGAACTATTCTCTTAACACTTCTGTGCATTGAAAACACTCTTCAAAACTCTTATTCTGTTTAGTTACTTTCTGAGCATTTTCGAGAACGCACCTGAGAAAATTTTTTGAATGCCGAACGGCGTCCACTATTTTGAAAACACTCTGCAATACACTTTTTGGGACACTTTTAGCAATCTTTATAGAGTACTCATCTTTTCTCTGAAGACAAAACACTTTATGTCCCAAATTAAGTTAACAATAAATTTTTATGTATTCTTTTGGTTCTTTTAGTTGAAAATGTTTGAAAAAACATTTTTAATTTTGAAAATTTTGGGGGTCAAAGGCCCCCTATGCCATAGGGCCCCTAAGAAAACTGTTTCTGATCGCAGGTACCATCTGTCGGCTTCTCGGCAAAGTCCAAGGAGTGGTATTTAAAAGCTTCAGTATGATTCCTGCCATTTAGGATACAGAAAACTAAATTAATATAAGCGGGACTTCTGAGTCCCGTCGGGGCATAAAGAGTTAAGCCATCGAACAATCATGAAACTTGAGCAATCAATGTGAAAAACTCACAGCAAGTGCCTGAACTCGTTGGACAGGTGGCGCAAGCGAAGGAGCAACTAACTCACCCTCTTGAAGATTACTGGTATTGCGTTTAATGGCTAAAAGAAACTAAGGGAAAAAGTTGTTTCTTCTTAGTAGAAATTTACATGTGTTAAATTCTTGATGACCTTAGGAGATATTCTAAGTAGAAAGGTACAAAATGACGTCTGTGGTGATTACAGTAAACCCTCATTTATCCAGGCTCTATTGAACCGGACTTTGTATAATCCAGGCAGCCATTTAAATGCACATATTGTATCAATTAATTAAAGTAATTAAGTAATTGGCATAATAATGAAGTATATAATTAAAGTAATTAAGTAATTTTCATTTTATGCAGTTTTGCAGGCCATGTTTTGCATTTTTGCAACGTTCTTTCGTAATTTTCTCTTATGTTTTCCATGTTCCTGTGCAATCATTGGTCGCCGGGATATGTACTATCATCCCTATTTATTTATTTATACAAAAAAATTAGAATCCCATAAACTAGTATTTACAGACAAGAAATTACTCTTTATTGCTTACTTAGCGAAGAATCCAGTTATCAGCATATCTAATGGAGACATGCTTCCTAACATGCTTTCATAATTTCTATTGAATTCCATAAATTCTTCTTTTGTCATTGCATCACTGTTCAGGGCCATTCCATGCATGATATTTGTGCATTTCTCTGCAAAGAGTTCCACGATGTTCACTGCCTCATTCCGTGACGCGCGGAGTTTTTCTACTGTTGAGTTTAGATGGTCGTACACTTGGCCAGCATTGGCATTCTTTAACGCTGTCATGCCAAACTCCTTGAAGCCTTGGGAGAAGAACTTTCGCATGACCTTCCACTGCTCGCCGTTGACGAATGGAAGACCTAGAAGGAAAAAAAAAAAAAAAAACAGAAAAAAAGTTACCGTGAATAAGGGTTACTCGGATCCTCGGGGGTTACTTGAGCCCACTACAGAAATAATGATAAAATCTGGGTTTAGAATAAGTGTTACTTGGACCCTAGGGGAGCCCATTACAGTAAAATGATAAAATCTGGGTTTGGTACTAACAAACCCAAAATTTATCATATTACTGTAATGGGTTTAAGTCAGGGCCATCATTTAAAGTTTATCCGGGGGGGGGGGGTCCAAACACAATACAATTTCATCGGAAAGAATAAAAAGTCACGTCCACTTTTATGTATATACATTAATTTCTCAAAGCTAGGGCGGAGGGGGGGGAACTGACCCCCCTGAACACCCGAAATGGCGGGTCTGGCTCAAGTAACCCCATAGGGTCCAAGTAACCCTTATTCACGGTAATATGAAATATTTTTCAAAATTGTCCTTCCTTTAGTTGTTTGTCAGAATAATGAAAGTATTTGTGTGTTATGAGTGGCAAAGTTTTTTTTTTAAAACTTTTTCGTAAAATTCCCAATATAAATGAGCATACTCATGGACATGAATAGTAAAATAGCAAAAATACAACTACATCATCTAAAACTACACAGAAGAATCGAAAAGATTGTAAAATTAAATTATACCTATATAACATTGAAAACACTTAAAAAGTCAAGAGTAAAAAGTCAAGAGTGGAAAAGTTTGTAGAAAAGAGTTCTCGCTTAGCCATCCCAATACAACCAAGAATGTGTCCGAGACATGCTTGCTGGAGGTTACACAAATACATCGTGCAAGTTGGAAAAACTTTTCCCCCTGCCATGAACAAATGCACATTAGTGTTATATAGGATGCTTTGCGTGTTGTAATCTTGATAGGCATGAAGATTCGCGACGACTCTGCCCGGAATCAAGTTCCATGCTTGTCGGCCATATACCAATGGTGCTGGGGGGAGGACACTGATCGACTACGAAGTTCATCTAAAGCCCTTTCCTGTCGAGGTTCATAAAGAACAAAATCAAAATTCACACTAGGGAAAAGTTACGCTGAATGTCAGGCTAACTTAGAGTGAGTCATGTTTAATAGTACGTTTTAAATGGTTTTAATGTTAACTATTTCTTAATTTTGGATATTTGCATCGTACTTCAGGAGTTTTAGTTTTGTTTTCTGCCAATAAATGCAACAACCCTATTAAACTAGGCGTGGTGCACTTAAAAGTAGAGATAATGTGGCGCAAAGCTACCCCCTGAATGACTGAATATGTTTCAAATGTGTAGTGTGCTGCTTGCTTCAATGTTACTGTATAAAAAACATATGAGCCTTTAAAGTTCAAAATCAGTGAACTGTTTTCTTGTTGCCACTATTTTTTTTCTTTCACAACAATCTAGCTAGAAGTGTAGCCGACTTTTTTTGGAAGGAGTGCCACTTTAGGGAAGAAAAAGGTTCTGCGTGCCACTCCATTTTTTCAACATAATGAAAAATATAAAAGAGTAAAAGATGCCATTTTTGGGCTGTTTATGTGATGATGATGTTTACTCAATACGCACATATTTTCCTTGTAAGTAATGGAAAAGTTCAGCACCAGGAAAAGCTCGTCGACTTTGAACCATGCTAAACTATGAGCTGGAGTTTGTTTTTTGTTAGAGCAGAGCAATACAGGGGATAAAACAACAGAAGTCAATTTAGCAAGAAGAGCTTTTGATACCATAAGTTGAAAACGTTAAAAAATCTTAATTTACTTTTGGTACAAAAGTATTTATTCAACAATGCTTGTACTGTCTGATCTTCTCAGGTAAAACCTTCCGCGTATTTACGCATGCGTCAGCTCTTCTCTGATCTTACTAAAATAGGGGTGTTAAGTAAGATAACAATAAGGGGAAGAATAATGAAAAGCTTTTTGAGCCGTATCAAACAACGGGGAACGATGCTAATTTCAAATACATAGTTTAGTTGAATATGTCAAAAGGATATAGCAAATACAAGTTTTAAATTGAAAACTTCGGAAAGTTATCACCCACAAACTATCTACCCCTTTTTAAGTGGAACTGTTCGCGGTTTTCATGGACAGACAGTATTTCACCTGCAAGTTCCACCGGGGACGATCTTCATAGAAGTAGAACTAACTTACCTCCATCAAATGCATGTTCCACCATGCTATACACAGTTGGCCTTCCAGCGAAGCAATCAGCTTTAGCTACGTGTGCTTCCCTGAGAGCTTTCACACTAGCGAGATTGATGTATAACTGTCCCGTAATTGTCAGACTAAAAATGTCACCATATTTCTTCTTCATCTCATGAAGTTTGAGATGGCCGGTATAGTGACCCAGAAACGGCCACATCCCTAAGTAAGGAACTCCGACTGGTCCAGGTGGAACATTTATATTTTTTGTGAAGTAATAAATGGTGGACAGAAGTACGACGATGGCCGAAATTGAAACAGGAGACAAAGCAAGAAGACTTTCTTGAATAGTTTTCAACATTTCGATGGATTTTATCTGTCCTGCAAAATGAAACAATAACGTAAGAGTACATTTTTGAGCTAAAAAGTTCTACTCTGCCGTGCTAAGCACAAAAGTCGTATCTGCACTTTTTAACAAAATTGAGTTTTCGTAAGTTGACGTATCTGACCAAAATACAAAATTATATGGTCATTTGAAAACGGGATAGATTTTTTAAGAAATTCTGAAAAAGTTTCATCTGAATCAAATACATGGTGGTGCAAAACTTTAAAGAGTTATATCATCTCAGTTTGAGCTCAACTGCAGATACCACTTTTGTGCTTAACACGGCAGTAACTGTCAGACCCGCTGAAAGAAATATCGGTTCCAAGAAATATTCAATTTAGCGGGGCACAGTAACCCCTCGTTTCATCGCTTCTCGTTACATTACCCATCCGGATATGTGGTGCTTTGTCTTCCGAAAAATTATATATTAAAAAAAAAAAATGTTGCTTTCACTTTGATAGCACAGAAAAACAAAGTTATTTTTCTCAGGAAAAGTATTTTCTCCCATTTTTTAATAAATGAACAAAACTGGCATGTCTTTATGCACTTTATTCCTTTCAATTTAAACTGCAACTTGTTCGATTTGCAATCCACTATAAAACGATTTAAAAAAAAAATGTATTGAAAGAAAAGTTATAGACCATTTTTTTTTTTCAAAATCGTCCTTGTATGATAATAAACTGATTTTTTTTGCTGATGCACACAGCATTTATTTGTACAATAACTGAAGCGCTATTTTTATGACCTCGGTTATATCGTGTTTACGGATATGTCGCGCTTTTTTGTTTTCTCCCGACAAGCGCGATATAACGAGGAGTTATTGCATTTAAGTAAGCGGTGAAATTTTCTTTACCTTTCCAAATGAACAATATTCGTCCTAAAACGCAATAATAATAAATCAACAGCTATATACTGGAATGAATTAATGTTATCAGTAATTTTTTTTAAGAAATAAGATAAGTAAACCAAAGTAGTATAATAATCAAGTACAGTCTATTCTTGAAAATCCGAGGTACAGTAACCCCTCGTTATATCGCGCTTTTCGGGGGACAAGAAAAAAGCGCGATATAACCGAGGTCATTAAAAATAGTTTTCTATCCAGCATGCAAGTAAATTATACGTGCACATACATAAAAATTCATTTATTCGAACATTAGCTTTTTTTTTTCAGTCAAAAGTAACAAAAAAATATAACTTTTACAGATTACTACTACACATTTCTAACAGATGCTTTTCACTCATTGTATCAATACAAAAGAAAGTGTCCAGTAGTTTCCAAACTGTCTCTGCAGTATGCAAGTTTGGGTGCTTCTTTTCAGTGAATTCAGAAGAATAGAAGAACCTTCGTTTTGTTCATTGATGACAAAATAAATGAGAAAGAGACCTTTTCTGAGCACCTTACATATTTTCTCAAACATGGTTTCGAACTAAAAGTTTTTTTTTTTTTTTGGGAGACAAAAGAAAAGAGCGATTTTTCCGAATGAGCGATATAACGAGGGGCTACTGTAATTGGCTCTCAAGCTACTTTGGATTACTGAAAACTAGGATTACCCGGAAAATTCTTTTAGCGGGAGAAACTCAACACTTTTTAGATGTCATAAGAATGTAAAACTGTTAATTTCAAGTCGTTTTACATATGAAGTTATTATTTCTAAAGCCAATCTAAAAACTCGCAAGCAGTCAAAGAATATTTCGTGACACTTGGTGAGTGTCATTAATACCGACCTCTTAATATATATATTTTTAATTCCTTAATAGCATGTGCAAAAAGAAATGTTACAATAGCAAAAGATTCCTATTTTCAGATTATGACACAATTCATATTTTTAGCTATTAAAGATTATCTTAAAATGCCAATAAGGTACCTCGGTTTAACAGGAACCTCGGACTTTTGAGACACGGATTTTCGAGATTCTACTATATATACGTATGAAGATTTAAAAAATGTAATTTACAACAACTTGTGTTATTAAATATTAGTTTTGACACCTTTTTTCACTATATTTTTTTTACTACCTACTCTTTCGTGTTTTACATTTAATGTTTACCCATTTATTATTGTCTGCAATGTTTAGATCTCTTTATATTATTTAAATCCAGTTATCTACTGCACTATATATATATATATATATATATATATATAATGTATATATATATATATATATATATATTATATATACCCAAGTAGCACACTTCGTTTTTTAAAGGTTGTAAAATGGTTATTAACGTTGTAACAACCGCTTAAAAACGTTTATAAAACGTTTAAAGGTTATTTGTGCTACCTGGGTATATATATATATATATATATATATATATATATATATATATATATATATATATATATATACATATATATATATATATACTGTAGGATTTTCTTAGGTAAAACCTTCTGCGTATTTACGCATTCGTCAGGTCTTTACTGATCTTACCAAAATAGGGATGATAGGTAAGATAATAAGGGGAAGAATAATAGGAAGCGTTTTGAGCCGTATCAAACAACGTAGAGCGATGCTGATTTCAAATACATAGTTTAGTTGAATGTGTCAAAAGGATAGCAAAATGCAAGTTGTAAATTGAAAGCTTCGGAAAGTTCCCATTCACAACCCATCACCCCTTTTTTAAGTGGAATGGTTCCCGAGTGCTAGGCGCGGTTTTCACGGACGGATAGTAGATAGAATAGTGGAAATGTTTTGATGGAATGTGAATGTTGTTTCTCTCGCCCGTTGTTGAGGAAAATTATTGCTTTTTATTTTCACGACAATGATTTTTCTTACTCAATATATTTTTAATTTTTTCAAAATTTTTCTCAGGAAAAGTGTTTTTGAAAGCTGCTCGATATTCGATTATCAGTCATAATTATCCGATTAAACGGGGATCTTTAAAATTGCGTCAATGGGGAAATACGCGGTTCCGGGTTGTTTTACTCGTATAAGCCGGGTATTTGTTATTGCCACCCGATTAAGCGAGGCCGACATTTTTTTTAACTATTAGAAATATTAGATGATGTTGGCACAATAGTTTGTGTAGACAGTACAATATTTCGTGGTAGATTACACCAATACTTCGTGAGAAAAAAATACCGTACACACACACACCTAATATGCATAAAATGACCCTACATTTGTAAGAAATATAATTGATACCATAGTCGAGTTTTAAATTCAATAAATGAAACCAAAACTGAAAGAATTAGAAATCCAAGCTTGGGTCTAATGATTTCTTTTTAATGCGTATAATAAATGCTTGTGTCAAGTACAGGAAGTGCTATAAAAGGTAAAATAATTTAAAAGGTTCGCTACACCGGAGGCTTGTTATATCCCAGTTTCACTATAGCAGGGTTTGACTGTAGAAATTTTATAAACCAGGAAACATTTCTCGCTTTAATCGAGATCTGTTCGCTAAAAGAGAGTTTTGCTCCCGCAGACTTATCATTTTATTGACAAAGTATTAATGGTTTCTTCATTAAATCCGGGTTCTCTTTAAATTAGAGCTCGTTATTAGCGAGTTTAACTGTAATTAGATATGTCTTTTAAGAGTATTAAACTGCTTCTTGAAGGAAATAATTGTCAACTAAGAAACAGAAATTTTGAGATGAATACACAATACACATATCTGAGTGAATGAAGTTCAGATAATAATTTGAGTTTCTCACCTCGAAACTACTTAGCTGTGCTGTTGCTTCGAAGAGGCACCAGTGAAGCGCTTTGTCATCTACGTTTGTTGTCGTAGTGACTGCTAAGAGTTGATTGGATGAAAGAGAAAGCACGTCACTAAGCTTATTTTGAATAAAGCTCCATTGCCCCAACGAGAGCAACCAACGATGATAAGTAGAGATATTGTGTGTGTTTGATTTGTTAAAAAGGATGAATTCGAAAGAGCACTCTACATAATATTTAGCGAGTGACATACGTTATTGATACGTGTAAAATGTTTAAAAAGACATTTAAAAGGGAGAGAGGGAGGCGGGTACATATTCAGCGAGATTATAAATGGGCAAACCCAGTGGTTGTAAAAACTGCATTTCTTTTGTAGCGAACTACAACTACAATTACTTTGTTATAAATGTAGTTAACTACAACTGCAACTACTTTTTTTTTTAATGTAGCGACTACAAACTACTTTTAAATTGTAGTCGCTACTTCGTTACTTTTTAAAAAATAAATGAATAAAAATCATACACCGTTTAAGGGATGACCGAAAAAATTCGAAAAGTGGTTTACATTAATAAATTAACTCATTTGAATATGGAATAGAACTATGAATTGTCTTTGGATTTATTTGTTACTTTTCCTTTTTGTTCCTTTTTTTTTTGCTAAAATTTATCCTTTTTAGATTTTTTTAACAATTTTTTACGAATATTTTCCACAAGAAAGGATTTAAAAATTAAAAGATTGAAATAATTCAACCTTCATTTTTTTTTAATTTTTTGCCAGTTAATATTTAGGAACATGAAACTTATTTGAAGTAATATAAAAATAATGATGCCAAATAAACTAATGACATCAAACAGATAGAATGTATTTCGTCAAAATGATGTAATCTAAGATCAGCTCATTTTTGTGGTTCTTAATTTTTCATTGAGTCCGCTGCTGTACTCGTGCAAGATTTGCACCAATTAGAGTCAATTAAACCTTCTTTCTTTCATTCGTTCTCTTTTTTTAAAATTTTTTCATTTGTATTTATTTATTTTGTTAATTTAAAAGTAGTTTCCAGAAATCGCTACAAACTACTATTGTTTTGTATCGCGCTACTCACTACTCTACTTTTTCTAAAAAGTAGTGCGCTACACTACAAACTACTAAAAATTGTAGCTACTACAGTAGTTTCGCTACTTGTAGCGCGCTACTTCCGACCACTGGGCAAACCTAACCTGTAAAGGTAGACTAGCGGTCGCCACTCGTCAATGGCGACTACAAATTTTTTTTGGCGACAACAAAATTTGATGTTGGTCGCCAATGTGGCGACCTACTTATTTTCTTCAGCAAAAAATACAAAATACCGATGCAGCGCTCCGACTGTGAAAAGAAAATAGTCTTCAGCATCGTCAATAACGGCCAATGTTAACTTGGGCAGAAAATCGGGCCATCTGCTTTAATAAACATCTAAATTCAAAACGAATAATTTTAAAATTCCATAAATGGTTTGTAAGTTTTGTTCAAAACCTTTTACTTTTTTCTTTTATACATAGTAATTTAGTTAAGATTTATGCAAGTACATAACGTAATACTACTATATGCAGAATAAAGTGGAGTAGGATTATAGTTCTGGAACACTGATTAAAGTGGCCACCAAGAACGCTTAAGTGGCTACTAACATTTTTGCGTTTACTGACCTTTGGCCACTATCGAATTTTTTTAGTCTCAAGCGTTAATAACCTGGGAACATTGTGATGGCTATGCAGATCCTTACTAAATTAGTATCCCCCCCCCCCACGTATAAAATTCATAGATGGTTAAACCGATTTCCATTAGTCGCCGCTTAAAGGAATCATGTTTGGTTTAATACAGCGGCTAATTTTATCAAGCTGGATTTTGTTCTGTTTTTGACGATTTGAGATATTAACGCGGTTGATTCAACTAACCACTGATTAAATTAACCAGCGTTCATTGTACGTGACACCAAGATCACGTGATCACTTTACGTTTATTTTTTATTATTATTATTATCATTTTTTTAATCAATAAACACGTACACCATTCAGAGCAAACCGAACCGAGAAATCTTGCAATCATTCAAGTCCTCGATGATTTCAAGACGGCCTCAATAATAGGATAAATATGAAATAAATTAAAAACATTTTTTCACTTCATTGAATCTCCGTAGTAATTTAGTTGTCGATGAAACCGTTTCTTCATTTTGAAGCACAGTACAAATCAGGAGAAAGTACTAACTACTGAATCAATTTGAAGTATCTCGTACTAAAGTAATTCTATTCAATCTGTAGTTAGCATGATCAATCTTAAAACATTTAATAGAAGCATATAAGGTCAAGAACCAGGGACGTACATTGTCAAGTTTTCCAGGGTGGGGGGGGCAAAGGGTCCAGAACACAATAGCAATTTCATCGAAAGATCAAAGAATCCACGCCTCACTTTATATGTAAACTACATTTGATTTCTCAAAGTCATAGGGCGGGGGTCAATTGAACAAAACTTCCAGACCGTACAAAGAAATTCTTCATAAATATACTATTGGGTATTTTTCGCCATTAACTTTTTTTTTAGAAAGGTAAGATCATAGGAAGTAGGAAAAATTACTTTTGTCAATCTGGCAATGCTACTGGCTTCTAAGTAGGGCTGTACGTGAAATGCTAGAAAACATCACATTTTTATAGACTGCAAAACTTCATATGCAGGAACAAACTTCTTATATTTTAAACCTAAGAGTGGTATGTTTCAATTATACATGTATCTGAACAACAGAATCCACATTAGAATTTACATTTTTTATAAATTGTGTCCTAAAAATGAAGAATTCTGAAAATGCCATAGGAAAAAAATTGCGGGGTGAATCGAACACTTTGTTCTGTTGTTCCAATTCAAACGTACTTGAAGGAAACTTTGAAAAAATCAAGATTCTAACCCAGTTCCTCTAATCAAGACAAGGACAAGGATTTATTACTGTTTATCCTTCTCGTGAGCAACTAGATCTTAGAAACAAGTTTCAAATTTCATAAGATTTTTCTCCGGGAGACTTCTTTTTATTTTAAATACGAGGGGAAAGTCATATAGACATTATATAGCAAAAGGTAAGCACACAGACAGTGATGAATAGCGAAAAAATCTTTCAGGACAATCCCGAAACCAGAGATGTAAGAAACTAAAGAAAAGGCATAGATCATCCCAGAAGATGCTATGAAAAAACTTAAGCCAAGTCACAATTGCTAGTTTTAAGGACAAGTACATATTTGCGGACGACATGAGTGACTTCCACTCGTGTTAAATCTTTGTATTTTAATTCAGAAGCATTTCTTAAAATTACTTTTCATTTTTCATGAGTTCAAAATTATTTTGGATTTTGACAAATTATAAACCTTTACTGGTATTGAAATTATACTTTTATTTGACAGTAATTATCTGTTCTTGTTCTCCCCCATCAACATTACTCATGTTTGTGAGACCTATTACAGGTTTCATGGAAAAAAATAAAAATTTTAACATGTGTTCGATTGCCCCTATCAGCGGGTGATTCGGAACACCATAATTTCCTATATATTTTAATAATAACTGTTCAAAATGTTTTGTGTTGCTTGGAATATCAAAGTAAAGCAAGACCGAAGTTTCTACCCAGAAAATCAAATTGAAAAAAAATCTTTTAACTGCTTTTTTTAGAATCAAAGCTGAAAAGTGCTCCGATTCACCCCATTTTACGGTACCAAGTTTTATTTGCTTACCTGTATTCATTGCATATCATTGTCCAGAGTGTTCATTTTTTAAAATGTAACATAGCCCCTTCATCCTCCAAGCACTTCATTTTTGTCCATGTGTATATAAAAAAAGTAAAATAAAATGAAAAAAGAAAGAAGGAAAAGAAAAGAAAAGAAAAAAATAATAAATAAAATAAATCATAAAATAAATTAAAAAAAAAAACGCGTAAAATCAGGAACCTTCAAATTCTAAAGATAACTTTTTATTGTTTTATAATCACATTCAGGACATTAATCTCACCTGAGTGATAACGTGTTATCTGCGTTCTAAGTTTGGCGAAAATTTTTGCTTTAATCTGTGGATAGAAGCTGCACGAAGCCGTTCCGAAGACAAAATGTCGGATACAGATTTTGACATTGTGTGTGCTAAAATAGACGAGGAAAAAGTATATTTAAACACGGTGAGTCAAGATATATGGACAAAACCCGAACTCCAGTATAAAGAGTTTCATGCTCATGGTGTTTTAACTACAGCGCTCACTAAATATGGATTTTCTGTGGAAAAACATTATTTTATGCCTACGGCATTTAAGGGGGAATATATTTCTAAACGTGGTAAGTTGCATAGATAATTATGATGGAAATAATGAACAGCGTTGATATTTCTTGAATTAAATATTGTTTTCTTTTTTGTACTAAATATGTTCCACCTACAGATACATTTCAAGTAATGTTCAATTTCATTCATGGATAGTATAGCAAACTATTCACTATGCCAAGCTAATTACATTAATGAAGTTTCGAAATAAACGAAATTTTAGGTTGGTAATTAAGTGTCTAAAGAAAATTAGGATGCTCTTACACATTGCACTTACTTTATTATTTTTCATATACCTTTTATTGAACATATCGATGTATAGGGGGGGGGGAGGCAAACATAGGAGAAAATCAAGGTTTCACGTAATGCTACTATTTATTAATTGATTATTAAACACTGCAATTTTCGAAAGTACTTTTCGTTTTTGTTGCCTAAACAGGTTGTTAGTTCGAAAAATTGTCTTTCAAACTTGTGAAAATTTCATGATGTGCCACCATTGATTAGGATAGATTGATTAGTGAATTATAGCCTAATATTTTTTTGACAAAATAAGTTTTTAAAACAGTTACATGAAGGACGACCAGAAGTAACTATCTTCTATACATTTCCAAAAAGAAAATTTGCTAGAAAATACTATGTTTGGTCGCTGGTTGGAGGGTTTATTCATTGGGTCTTGGCACTTTTTTTCATTTACCCCCCCCCCCCCCACACACACAAAAAATCTAATGAGATACCATAAAATTCTTGCAATTAAAAAAAATAATAATTTCACATATCATCTAAAGCAGCGATTCATAATTGGTAATCTGGCAGACCGGCACCGGTCCACAGAAACATTTGGCCGGTCCCCAGAAAATTTTACTTGACCACGTTAGCAAAATTTCCGTTCGAAAAAAAAAAAAAAAAAAGAAAACATCATAATAATAATGATAATATCCTACACACCAGGGCCGTATCTAAGGGGCGGGTTTTTAGAGTTCAAACCCATTCCAAAATTTTTCAATACAATTAAAAAAATGCTTTTCATAGTTTCTCACTGAAAAATTATTATTACTATTTTATTTTAATTTTCTTATTGATTGAAAAATTAAATTATCATTATTGAATAATTCTACGAATTAAGTGCTTGTCCTGCAGTATTTATTTTTATTGCAGTTATTGCAAATATAATTTCTTAACAATGTACCTCTCCCGTCGAATTTTTAATACCACTAAAAAAAAAAAAAAACACCAAAATTCTTCAAATTTGTAAGTACCAAACTTTATACACATCATATAAATGTCCTAAGATAGAAATTTCAAAAGTATTTCTTCGAAAGCCCGAATATAAGTAAACTCATCTATTCAGATTTTTTTCTTCATTGAAAAGATGAGTCATTTTTTTTAAAAACATTTTTCATGTTAATACCTTTTTAACATCTATTGTAACAAAAATCAGCAGAACATAGAACATGAAATCAAATTTTATTGACTTTATAGATTTCACGAGAAATAGGTTTGGTAAAACACACCCCAAAACTAAGGTCTGCTCTGGCTACACACCATTTTTTTTTTAAAGTAAATGTTGTGATTAATTTTTGCACTGCTCTAAGATTTTTCAGCAATGTTGATTACTTATGCATAATTATTATTTACCTTATTAACAATAACCTTTTATTAACAATAATTATTTACCTTATTTTAGACATTTAAATATTTTTTTTGTAACAGTTCATTAACACCAAGTAAAACTTTATTTATTTTTTTACTTATTCATTTATTGTTATTTTATAAAAGAGGAAAAAAAAACCTCAGCCGTCAGAAAATTTTTACGCAAATATTTAAAGGTCCTCAAATGTAAGTTATTTATTTATTCTTTATTTTAAAAAAGAATTAATAAATAAATTTGAAAAAAAGTTACACTTACATACAGGTCTATTAAGAGTTCCAATATTAATCTCAACATATTTGTATACCATAAAAAAAGGTCAAGTAACGTGTGAATATACAGGTAGTTATCAAAATAATGGAAACACTTGAGATTCATAAGAAAAATCTACCGTTCATCGCAAATAAGCAATCAATTGTTCTGTAACTTTAGTAATACAAAATATAGACTTCAGCGGACATTTCCACATTGAAATTAAATCACCCATGCATTCGGGGGACGACAAGAAGGGGGGTCGGAAGAAAAACCGCTTTTTGACCATAACTCTTCGAAAATAGCACGGAATAAGCTGTCAATTTCAGCAATTAATTAGCATACGATGTATAATTACTGTACAAATTTTTATGAACGTACTACTTATACTTCCGAAGATATGAAACATTTTTTAAAAAACGGCAATTTTTTTGAAGGGTTTTTGCTCATAACACGCAGAGTTTTTGATCAAACCTTATAAAAACTTCAGGAAAGATGACAAAATACAAGAGAAAGAACATACTAAAACGGTAAATAAAAATATTAAAAATTCAATGAGATATGAACGTTAAAAGGAAATAATTTTTCACGGCGCATGCGCGAACGACAGAAATGTATAACTACAAAAATATTGTACCCTGATTTATACTGCATCTTATAAAAAAAGTTCCAGTTGAATATCATGAAAATTGAAAAAGATATCAGCGATCTAGTGAGCTGTATTTCATTCATTCGCAGAAAATACATAAGTAGTGAGGGCCTGTCCTCAAAGAGCTATTTTTAAATTAAAGGTGATTGCGGTCATCGTTCAAAACCAACGTTTCAGAGGGTGTTCGAATACTTTTGGCCACCTACGTGTAAGGTCTTTTTGGCCGAATAGGCGAAATGTGACTTCTATGCCGAATATAAATTTTAAAACTGTGTACAATTAAACATTGAAAAAAATGCTCGATTATCACCACACTATTTGTGGACAACCCCCCACCATTTATGTATTGTCTGCGAATGAATGAATTACAGCTCACTAGATCGCTGATATCTTTTTCAATTTTTACGATATTCAACTGGAACTTTTTCTATAAGATGCAGTATAAACCAGGCTACAATATTTTTGTAGTTATAAATTTCTGTCGTTCGCGCATGCGCCGTGAAAAATTATTTCCTTTTAACGTTCATATCTCATCGAATTTTTAATATTTTTATTTGCCGTTTTAGTATGTTCTTTCTCTTGTATTTTGTCATCTTTCTTGAAGTTTTTATAAGGTTTTATCAAAAACTCTGCGTGTTATGAGCAAAAAACCTTCAAACAAAATTGCCGTTTTTTAAAAAATGTTTCATATCTTCGGAAGTATAAGTGGTACGTTCATAAAAATTTGTACAGTAATTATACATAGTATGCAAATTAATTGCTGAAATTGACAGCTTATTCCGAGCTATTTTCGAAGAGTTATGGTCAAAAAGCGGTTTTTCTTCCGACCCCCCTTCTTGTCGTCCCCCGAATGCATGGGTGATTTAATTTCAATGTGGAAATGTCCGCTGAAGTCTATATTTTGTATTACTAAAGTTACAGAACAATTGATTGCTTATTTGCGATGAACGGTAGATTTTTCTTATGAATCTCAAGTGTTTCCATTATTTTGATCACTACCTGTATGTTTTTAAGAATATAGGGCTACTACGTTTTTTTTAGATATTGCATATATAGAGTTTTTTTTTCTTCCAATGTTTCATTATAGGTTGTGTATTACGTACATATTTAATTCAGAAATTATTTATTTATCTTTGTACATGTGCTCTGAAAAATAATCACTTTTTTGACTTGTAGAAGTTAAAACCAATTAAAAGTCATTTTATATTTATTCCATTTCTTATTTATCTAATGCCAGAGATGCGGATGTGGAATTAAAGTAGAAATATATATATATATATATATATATATTCAGTAGCGTAGCTATGGGGTCCAGCGCCCGTGGCGAACTTAAGAAATTGCGCCCCCTAGAGGTCGCCCTAATGTGAGGTCACTGGGACCTCTCAAAACTTCCTTGTTCCAAAAATTTTGATTTATTTATTCGGAAAATGTGTAGACAATATTGTAAATTTGAAATTCGTTTTTCTTTCTTTAAACGTTTTTGACGATGCTCAGTGTTCCCTCTCCTTTTATGTGTACATGATATGCCTGCTTGTTCGTATTATTGGGTAAAATTCGAATTTTATTAGACAATTTGAGATTTTAGTTCGGGGCGTCCCGATCTTTCCTCATCATTTCGCATAAACTCAAAAAACAATAATTCTTGCATTTCGTTTTTGTAGTGTTTTCTTTTTCGTAACAGCTTCCATTTTATACAAAATTTGTTCTTAAACGCAAGAAGATGTTTTTAATAAAAATAATTTGCGAATTTAAAATAAAAATCAAAGCATTGATTCTACTGTAATTATTAAAGTAAAGAAAATATAAAAAGCATAATTTATCTGAAATTGGCTTGATAAATACGACTCCTTGCATACAGGCAAAATAAAATTTCGCAATTTTAGGCCCTCCGTTTATTTTTTATAAACAAGACTGTTCATGCCTTGTATTTAAAATGTCCCAAAAAAGACCTTTCAAACAACAAAATTGTTTTATTGGTACGTCATTCTTTAATAATAATGTTATCAATAAAGGGAGTCAAGAGAAGCAATTGTTCCCTCACTGGCTTTAAGAAACCTATAAGTTGCATTTTTTTTCTTTCTTTTTTTTAATACAGTGTATACAAATATTGGCCAACAATGGGGAAGGGATTATCTGGTACCACAACGACCAGGGATACAAGATTTAAGAACTCTAAATACGGGACAGGCTTCTTAGGGGGGGGTTGAAGTCTAAAAGTCGAATTTTTACGACCTTGACTTTAATATCAAACGCTTCTCATAAGTATACATGAAATATATGAAGAAAAAACTACACAATGAGCATATGAATAAAATCTTTATATTTGCAATAATTATTATTTTCAATGAAAATTAGTAGGAAAAGTTTTACCACTAGATATTGTGAAAGTTCGTATTTCTCTGTTATAAACCCCTTTTTTCTGGAGCAGGCCCATCAGTTCGATTATTACCAGGGGGAGGGGCTATGGGGTATATATTTAGTCCAAATAATTCCAAAAAACAGCATAAACTACTCTCATTTGTATATAAGTACATTAGTTTTCCAAAACCAGGGGGGTGGGGGCAATTCACCTCAACTCCTGATCCCTAAATGACAGGCATGGTCATTTCTACTGATGACTAATGTTTAGTATGTACTTTTTCAAAATGCGAGATGCACTAATGAAGCAATTTGAATACGAGCAAAATAATTTTAATGAGTCATTAACAAAAATTTTGATTACAATTGAGCAAACATAGAATTAAACCTTACAACCTGAACTATAAGAAGTTAACCTAAAACAAATAAAAATTCAATATTCAATATCTTTAGGGAAAAATCTACAGTTTTTTTTATATTATAACGTAATAATTATTCCAATATAATGTCGGCATTTTTTTTTTTTTCAATCACATCTGCTACTTGATTTTACTTCTGAAATAATTCTTTCAAAGTTTTCGTGTGCCTGTAGGCTTACAGTAAAGCTCATTGCAATTTATATTTATGTCATTCATTGTAAAAATTGTGCATCTTCATATTTTTAAAATGCATATTTGTTTGCTAAATGGAATAATATTTAGTTACATCTTTTAGCTTAACAGCGAAGCAAAGCACAATTTAAAAGATATATATTTAGTGACTAATACGTAGTAGCAGCTGAGCACTAATATTGCTTTTACTAGGAAATAATTGAGAAAGGCTTTATATAATAAGGCATAGTAAAATCATTTACAAATAGCTACACCACTTTTGCAATTAACTACACCTTTGTTGAATGGACTGTCACAATGATTTCTACTTTAAGTAAACAGAACACTAACCTTACACTTTAGAACAGAAAAAAAAACATGATTCCAACGTTTTTCTTATTTCGCCCGTGGCAAGAGCCACTCCTGCCAACCCCTAGCTACGCCACTGTCATTTATACATCGAATTATTAACGAGACATGTAATATCGTAAAAAAAAGGATCATTTTTCAAAACCGAAAGGAATGGAATTCTCCCGGTAATTAAAAAAGAACAAAAACATTACATTTTTCACTGCATAGTTTATACCTCACATTTCCCAAATTAAATGCTTGTAAGAGGTGAAATTGACTAAGAAACAACTTTTCAATCAGCTAGATCAGAGACAACAAGAATTTAAGCAATCTTTTATTAAAACACGAACTCACAGAATATAATTGTGACAACAGGTTAACAAATTTAAAACTAGCTGTCGTGGCCGTCACGAAACTTTCTTCTATATTTATCTCATGAATTCCAGTTACAAAATAAAATACGTACTCGCCCGAATAATTGGAGACAGCTCCAATTTCCCAATTATCGTAATAACCCTGCAAATGCAGAATCAATGAGCGAAATTGGAAATCATTGCAAAAGCCTTGTTTAGATTAATTGCAAACATTTTATTTGTTAGTAAAAAGAAACTGGCAGCAGTTAAAAATTTCAAATCATTGAAAGTTTTCAGCTGTTTTGATAATTAAATAGCGTGAAAGCGATTTTTTAATGAATTAATTTTTCGCATTGTTGACTAAGCGCAAAAATCACCCCACCCTCCCCTCGGGGAGATTGGCGCCAAAATTTAATCGATGCTTGCTTCCATATTGGGTTAGTGTTATTCAAAATTTCATTCAAATCTCAGCAATATTTCTCGAGATACAGTAGGTGCAATGACAAAATAAGCACTTTTGATTGCTCCACCCCCCTTTGAGATATTGACACACAAATTGAATCAGCACTTGTACTCAATAGGGTCTACCTATGGACCAATTTTCGTTCGATTCCGCCTGTTACTTCCTGAGATATAGCAATCACCTCCGCGCAGAACACGTGCGATTGCTCCACCCCCCTTTGAGATATTGACACACAAATTAAATCAGCACCTGTACTCTATAGGGTCTACCTATGGACTAATTTTCGTTTGATTCCGCCAGTTACTTCTTGAGATATAGCAGTCACCCTCGTGCAGAACACGTGCGATTGCTCCACCCTCCTTCGAGATATTGACAAACAAATTGAATCAGCACCTGTACTCAGTAGGGTCTACCTATGGACCAATTTTCGTTTGATTCCGCCGGTTACTTCCTGAGATATAGCAATCACCCCCGCGCAGAACACGTGCGATTGCTCCACCCCCTTGGAGGAATTCGCTAAAAAAAGTCAGGTGCACCAGTTCACATGGTGGTACATATGTGCAAAAATTTTTGTTCGATTTCATTCAGTAGTTTTTGCTCTAGCGCGGCCACAAAAACTGGTCACACACATACAGACTCACACACAGACACACACACAGACACACAGACACACAGACAGACAGACATTTTCCAAAAATGGTCGAAATGGACTCAGCGCACCTCAAAACGTGCAAATCCGTCAAAATTCGACATTCGAAAATTTTCACGAAACCAATACTTTCTTCTATATATTAGATATAGAAGAAAGTAAAAAGTGTACTTTTCCGAACTTATAAAACGTTCACTTAGTGTAATTTTTTGTGCAATAAAATATTTTTAAAGGTTTACGAAATAATTTCTGCTTTGAAGTTTATTCTATATAAAATAATTAAGTACTTAAAAAAAAAATCCATTGAGTACCGTAAAATGGGGTTAATCGGAACACTTTTCAGCTTTGATTGTAAAAAAAGCAGTTAAAAGATTTTTTTTTAATTTGATTTTCTGGGTAAAAACTTCGGTCTTGCTTTACTTTTGATATTCCAAGCAAAAACAAAACCTTTTGAACAGTTATTATTAAAATGTATAGGAAATTATGGGTGTTTCGAATCACCCCGCTGATAGGGGTCAATCGAACACATGTTAAAATTTGTATTTTTTTCCATGAAACCTGTAATAGGTCTCACAAACATGAGTAATATTGATGAGGGAGAACAAGAACAGATAATTACTGTCAAATAAAAGTATAATTTCAATACCAATAAACGTTTATAACTTGTCAAAATTCAAAATAATTTTGAACTTATGAAAAATGAAAAGTAATTTTAAGAAATGCTTTTGAATTGAAATACAAAGATTTACCATAAATTGAAGTCACTCATGTCGTTCACAAATACGTATTTGTCCTTAAAACTAGCAGTTGCGGCTTGGCTTAAGTTTTTTCATAATGTCTTCTGGGATGAACGCTGCCTTCTCTTTAGTTTCTTAAAATCTCTGGGTTTTGGGGATTGTCCTGCAAGATGTCTGTGTGCTGGACTTTTATTACATAAAGTCTGTATGACTTTCTCACATGAATTTTAAGTAATGAAAGCACATGAAATACAAAGATTTAACACGAATGGAAGTCACTCATGTCGTCCACAAATATGTACTTGTCCTTAAAACTAGCAATTGTGACTTGGCTTAAGTTTTTTCATAGCATCTTGTGGGATGATCTCTGCCTTTTCTTTAGTTTCTTAAAATCTCTGGGTTTCGGGGATTGTCCTGAAAGATTTTTTCGCTTATTCATCACTGTCTGTGTGCTTGCCTTTTGCTATCTAAAGTCTATATGACTTTCCTCCTCGTATTTTAAATAAAAAGAAGTCACCTGGAGAAAAAATCTTATGATATCTGCAACTTTCTGTCATTTTAAGATCTAGTTGCTCACGAGAAGGGATAAACAGTAATAAATCCTTGTCCTTGTCTTGATTAGAGGAATTGGGGTTAGAATCTTGATTTTTCAAACAGTTTCCTTCAAATAAGTTTGAATTGGAACAACAGAACAAAGTGTTCCGATTCACCCCGCATTTTTTTTTCCAATGGCATTTTTCAGAATTCTTCATTTTTATGACACAATTTATAAAAAATGTAAATTCTATTGTGGTATTCTGTTGTTCAGATACATGTATAATTGAAACATACCACTCTTAGGTTTAAAATATAAGAAGGTTTGTTCTTGCATATGAAGTTTTGCAGTCTATGAAAATGTGATGTTTTCTAGCATTCCACGTACAGCCCTCCTTAGAAGCCAGTAGCGTTGCCAGATTGACAAAAGTAATTTTTTCCTACTTCCTATGATCTTACCTTTCTAAAAAAAAAATTAATGGCGAAAAATACCCAATAGTATATTTATGCAGAATTTCTTTGTACGGTCTGGAAGTTTTGTTCCGATTGACCCCGCTGTTCCTATACACCCCATTTTACGGTAATTACAAAATCGTTTTTTTTTTTTTTTTTCATTTTCAAACGCTTCCAGTTTCGCTATCATTGTCGCAAAATATGCATATGTCACAAAAATGCTGGAATCGATAGCACTCTGTGGCATATTGTGCTGCTGCAATGCAGGGGCTTTAAAAGCAAATGGCTTTTCCAATAATGAAAAGGCTTTATACCAACAAAAAGCGATAAGAGGAAAAATTATTTTCCCGACAGCTAATTATCGTAACTTTTATAAAAAGGAAATAATGCCGCTTGATTTCTATGTTTGAAATACTTCTGCATATTGCTGCTACAGGCATTAGTCTGAAATATTATACAATGATTTTGCTCAGAAATGTAATTGAGTAATATTCTAGAGCATCTTTTGAAACTTGATTAATTGAATGATACATTCAGTCTTGGGCGCGGAGAATTATTTTCAAACTTTCAAAAAGAGGGATGGATTACAGGCATGATTAAAATTCTGCCTGTAAAGTGTATAACAGGTCACTTTTCTTCTCTAAGAATTCCTTTCACTAAAATTTATTGGAAATTGCAGAAAAATATTTTGTAGATGAAAATCAATAATAGAAGATATTTGTGCAAAATTTCGTAAGCGCTTTTCACCCTTTTACGGACTGTTATAAGTGGACTGAACTACGAGAAATTACACCATCTTATTTATTTTTTCTCTAAACTATTTTCTGTTACCAAGCGAAAACTTTCTTAATTCTTTATCAAATTATATGATTTACTCCTCATTTTAAAGCTTATCGTGCCGACTACCTCTTAACGAAAAATAGATACAAGTTTTGCGAGAAGGGGGATGCACTTTGTCTATGTATGCTACTGAGTAGCTTCATTTTAATATTGTGCTTTTCCAAAACGAAAGCAGCAAGTTTGGGAAAATATGGTTAAGGTTACAGTACTTGATTTGTCCCTGCTACGACACAGAGACTACATTCAATTTGACTTTTCGACGAAAAGAAGTTACAAAATAATAAAACCGCGAAAAAGTTGGCAGCTATATGTGCTACCACCAACCACTATACCAGCCACCAAAACAAAGTTCCAGGTGTGTGACTTCTCTTTTCTGCATATTTCATGCTCAATTAAACAGAAAACAATACTGTCAAACCAGAAACATAATTTTCAAAAAAAAAAAAAAAAATACTTAGTGTTATCAATCCATACATCTTTGGGTCCTTCTATCTTTCTGGTCTTGAGCCATTTACCCGTTGTCATATTTTTGATCAAATTTGTTTCATCACTCCGCTGAACGTGTTCGAATCAAAGAATTCTCTGCGAATTGATTTATTTCACATTGTCTCTACTTTTTATTAGCTGTGGAACTTCATTTGATCTTCGAACTGACATGTTGTTGCCGCCAATTATTAGCTAAAATATTTTGCTGCAATTTTTTCGTTCAAAGTTCCTGGTGTACTTTTATTGTTAGACGTCCACGTTTTTCTTCGACATGAGCGACAATAGGTCTATTTTTTCCTCTTGTACAGCACAAACAATTAGAGACTAATTGGCTATAAGACTGTAACAACCTTTAACACCCTGATAGAAGTATAAATGAGGGTTATGCGATGCAAGTATACGAATTTTATTTGTTGGATATAACCTTATTTTTCCTTAAATTCGAGAAGAGAGAGTTGGAAAAATATTAGTTCCGAAAAGGTGTCGTGATTAGAAAAAGTTTGGAAAACACTGGTTTCTAAGGTATTCCAAATGCACTCAGATAATGTACACCTTCTCCCACTTGACTAATTTCTGTATCAGCCAATTAATACGGTTATCATTAAAATTTCGACAGCCGAGGTAATAATTTATACGTCACATCCCAAACAACTTGATAAAATAGGATCATTTTGTCTAACAGCCTCTTGTTGAAAGAATAGAATCACAAAAAAGCCATACATTCCATATTCCCCCCGTTTCTACGTCCATCGAATCTCAAAAAAAAAAAAAAAAAAAAAAAGCCTTCACTGCAAAAAATGAACTGTTGTTTTTACAGTATAATACAGGCAGCCGAGGTTCCAATTTAAAACCGTATAATGCACAGTGATAAACTGTAAAACTAACAATTTTACAGTTTCTTACTATCAAGTTACCAATTTTACAGATTATTGCCGTAAAATTTAGCTGTATTATTCTGTAAAAACATAATACTGGCAGCAGAGGTTCCAGTTTAAAACTGTAAAATGCACGGTAATGAACAGTAAAATTAGCAATTTTACAGTTTATTGCTGTAAAATTCAGCACTTTACAGTTTAGTACGGTTATTACAGTAAAATTAGCAATTTTTATAGTTTATTACTATAAAATCAATTGCATTATACTGTAAAACTAACGTTCATTTTTAGAGTGAAATAAAGAAAAGTTTGGGAGTTTACAGTGACTTGCGGAACCTCCCACTAGGACACCCCTGGCTGGAGTATTTAATTAAGTATATTTAAATAAAGAGACGTAATAATAGCCCTTTGCATCTATATAAACTCAGTTCGTTGTGTCAAGTGTCACGTTCCGGCCAATCTACAAGAGTCTATTCCAAATCTTCCGGTCAAGGGTCCATTTTTTCTCCAGACCTCTATCCATCATCGTGCTTCTAGTATCATCTATCAAGTTGGTCTTCGTAATTTTTTTTTTATTATTTGTTTCATAATTAAAAGAGCAATTTTTTGAAATCTTCATCACTCATTTTTTTGACATGATCATACCGTACTACTGTTATTTTTTAGACCATCTTACAAGGCTCCTTGGATTTTCATCCTTTACCAAAATAGCAACTACTTCGTCTTTCCCCAATCTACCCTAATTAAGTACAGAAACATTGTGAGAAAGGTATTTCGTGTTTACAATACGTCATATTACAATGTCTGCTAAATACATTTTCTTTTCTAAAATTTAATAATACCTCTGATCTTTAGCGTTTGCTTCTTTGGCACTGAAAAATGTCTCTCAATGCTGTAAAACTAATGGGAGGTGGTGCTTAAAACATATCTTAACAATTTTAGTAAGTTGCTACAGCTAATTAATTTGTTTCAATGTTATTTGTAAATGGTGAACTTTCACAAACGAGTATTAAAAGCTTGAAACTTTCAATTTTTTGCGACCAATAAACATACTCCAATTCAACCAAATTTTGGCATCAAAATTTATTTCACTTAGTGAAATCAGGGCAACAACGTGGAGATAAATACTTTCAACTTTTATTTTTTCCATATAACTTTGGACCACCCTAAACCCCTCTCCCAAAAAAAAAAAAAAAAAATTGGGAGAACTGACTACACCAACATTTGAATGAAATTAATATCTGAAACTACTAGCTAGTTTTCCAGTTAATCTCCGAAATTTTCATCTTTCGAATTTGACACAAAGAATGCGAGGAACAACGCTGGCGGAACAGAAAATAGAACAAAACAACTGTCTAAAAAAGTAAGAAACACAATAACGCACAACAAAGGCATAAAACACATGTTTCCGATCCCATAACAAAAGCAAAAACACATTTCGCCACGACGTACACAACATAAGCTTTTATTCCCGAACCGCACGCTCACGAAAGTTTTATGTACGTCCATTATGCCAATTTGGCGGCACGGTTTCCAACAGGTTGAGCGTAATTACGGGGCCGTTAGGAGTTAAAGGGCAACAGCTTCGAAAGGGTTGTTGGAGGGAATTCCTTTGCAAGTTTGGAAATACAAGTTCAAAGATGATCACGTCTCGAAACATATGTTCTTCATACCGTTCAGATTTAAAGAATAAGTAAATAAATATATTTAATGATAGGGGTGTACCTACCATATTATTAAATACACGTACCCGGTGCAAGGGTAGTAAAAGTTTTGGTGAAAAGAGAGGAAGTACAAAGGGTTAGCCGTACAAAGTGTGAAAATGACAGTTAAAAAGATTATTATTATTATTTTACTTAGCTAAAAACCCATACAATATTCTTCCCGTCATTATTAAATGCATTTGTTGTTGCAAAAAAATTGTCTTCATGTCATAAAAGAAAACGGAAGAACTCAACGGAAATATTCATCATATGATTGAGTTATCCAAAATAGGTAAAAAATGTATATTTAATAATAGGGATGTACCTACGCCGTGCACCGAGTACACAACATTGTAACATAGCGGCACCTCTTGAGAGTGTGCCGCTATGCTACAACGCACAGTGGTTCGAGGGCGGAAAAAATAGGCATTTCAAAGTTCGAGCATAGAAAATTTTTAATGTCGTAATTACTTAGCCCTTGAGTTGTTGTAACATACTCCATAGGATTTATTTGAAAAAAAAATCATATTACCAAAAATAAGCCAAGAATGTTGAAAAATTACGTTTTTAAATATGCGTTAATTTTGGACGTGACCCTATACTGCAGTTTTAATTCATACGTTCAGTAATCTGAACTAATTAAAAAAAATAATTCACATTGTTCTTTCACATCTATAGGATGCATATTACATCAGAAATAAAAAGCGAAATTAATAAAAATTTAAAATTATCTGAAGTGAAAGAAAAAAGTAATTGCGAAAAAATTTATGAAATATATTGAAGCATATACTTTTATCGGCGGCTTTCGATGAGCTTAAAGCTATATAGACAAATAGTTTGAACTTTCTTGTAACTAAACAAAAACATTTTAGCTGCGACGACCTGCGACTGTGGGCGTGACAGATGTTTTCATTTGAATCTCACTATTTACAAACACCAATATAGTAAACTAAAAAACTAAAAAATAACATGTTATGGTATAACGGGGACAAATTGATTTTTAACATAGAGATTGGCCATCAAATTTGACGTATTCCAAAAAAAAATCTGCACCTCAAAGCCAAAGCTAAGTCACATACTCACTACTTCTCAAGGAGAGAGATCTACACGCAAGGGATTTTTCCGTTTTTTCCCCGTTTCGAACCACTGTGCAACGTTTCAACCTTGAAAGTGCCGAAGGTGCCATGGGGAGTCAAGGGACAACCCTCAGGGGGTGCCGCTATACTACAACGTTTCACCCTTAAAGGTGCCTTGTGCAACTTGTAGTTTTAACAGTCTAGTGAAAATTTTAGTAAAAGACGAGTTAGTACTTACAAACTGACTGTAAGAAGATTATTCTCTTTTCTTTTTTTGCCACAACAACACATTGTTCTTCCTAATCATTATTCAATACAGTGATCTCTTACTTATACATCGCCTCATTTATGCGACTTTTCCACTTATACGACGATTTTAAATGGTCCCAGTACATTCCATAGTAAAATAATGATATTATCATTCGTTTATGCGTCGTTCTAAAGATAAGTATTTCAATATATGTATTTATTTTCTTTAAAAATAAGCATTTTTCTTTACTCTCCTCTTTAAGCTTTCACCTTTATTGCTCGCGAAATTTGTTTTTTCCGCATTAACTAGAGTTCAGAGAGGGACACTTACTATTATGGATCGTTTTAAAGGGAACAGTTTTTAACTAAATATACTTTACAATTTTTGTTTTCTCTTCATCATTGTAGTTACGTTACAGTAATTGCCAAACCGTAGTAATTTGTCCTTTATCAATAGAAACATTCTTATTCATCCTCTCATTAGAACCTATGTTGCGTTTTAGTCCTTTAAATAGGCTTGTTCACTTATACGTCTCTCTCCCTTATGCGCCTTTTTTCTGTTGGTCCCTTGGTCCGGCGCATAAGTGAGAGTTCACTGTACTTTTGTAGCTGCAAAATTGTCTTCATATCATAAAATAAAAATATAATCGCTAGGAAACGGAAGGTTGAGACGCAATTACGGGGCCGTTAGTTTTGGGAGTTAAAGGGCAACAGCTCCGAAAGGGTTGTTGGAGGGAATTCCTTAGCAAGTTTGGAAACATCACACAAGTTCAAAGATGATCACGTCTCAAAACATATGTTCATCATATCGTTCAGATTTCAAAAATAGGTAAATGTAGGAATGTATATTTAATAAAGGGTGCACCGGGAACGTATACGTTTTGGTGAAATGAGAGTGAGCAATAAGTGTCAAAAATGACAGTTAAGAAGATTATTATCATTATTTTATTTAGCTAAAAACCCATACGATGCTCTTCGTAGTCATTATTGAAGACATTTGTTGTTGCAAAATTTTCTTCATATCATAAAACAAAACGAAAGAACTCAACGGAAATATTCACCATATGACTAAGCTATCAAAAATAAGTAAAAAAAAATGTATATTTAATAATAGGGATGTACCTACCCCGACGCACACGTGCACCGGGTAGTGAAAGTTTTGGTAAAATAAGAGTGAGTACAAAGTGTCAAAATGGCTGTAGGAAGGCTGTCTCTCTTTTTTCCCCTTAAGTAGCGCACTGTTCTTCCTAGTCATTATTAAGTACTTTTGTTGTTGCAAAATTGTCTTCATATCATAAAATAAAACTATAATCGTTAGGAAACGGAAGGTTGAGGCATAATTATGGGGTCGTTAGTTTCTGGAGGTAAAGGGCAACAGCTAGGAAGTGTTGTAGCAGCGCTTTCCTTGCAAGTTTGGAAACATCACACAAGTTCAAGAATGATCGTTTCAAAAAACATGTTCATTATATCATTGATATTTTAAAAATAGGTAAATAAATGAAGCATTTTATCATAGGGGTGTATCTACCATATTATTAAATACATGTAGCCCGGTGCAAGTGTAGTAAAAGTTTTGGGGGTAGTGAAAGTTTTGGTAAAAGAAGAGTGAGTATACAAAGCGTCAAAATGAAGAAAATAATCCTCTTTCTTTTTTTCTAAAGTAGCATATTGTTCTTGCTAGTCGTTATCAAATACTTTTGTTGTTGCAAAATCGTCTTCATATCATAAAATAATATTATAATATTATAATATTATAACAACTTTTTTGTTCCGCATTCTTTGTATTTAGTACTCGAAATATGAAAACTTTTATATGGTAATTCCAAAAAGAAAAGAGAATTGCGAAAATTGATTGTTATTTTAATAACAATCGGAATAAGTTTGAAAGCATCACACAAGTTCAAAGATGGTCACGTTTCAAAACATTATATAGCTGAGGTTCAAAAATAAGTGAGTAAATGGATGTGTATTTAATAATAGGGATGTACCAGCGCAGAGCACACATGCACCTGGGAAGTAAATGTTTTATTCTAATGAGAGTGAGTACAAAGTGTGCTAAACTAACAGCTAAGAAGATTTTTATTATTTTTATCTTCTGCTGAAAACCAGGGGCGCCCCGAGCTTAAATTTTTGGGAGGGGGAAAATTCTAAATTTGCCGAATGGAACTTCAAAATGCGCCGAATAAAAAAATACGAGTTTGTACACAAACCTTATACCGCTACTTTGTGAGAAAAGACGATAGGTGTCACTTAAAAAAAAACAAGAACTTTGATAAATAACAACGGTGTTGTATGCTGAATTGTCAAAGCGATTGATTGGATTTCTTATATATACAGATTAAAATATTAATTGCAAGACATATTATAAAATATTGCATATATGATGCGTGTTTACAAATTAAAGCATGCTGGAACTTCGGCTGCCAGTATTTTAATGTAAAAACAACAGTTCATTTTTTACAGTGTAGGGAAATTATGTACGCAAAACGAATATTTCACTTTTGATTTTTTTTTTTTTAACTTATGGCTGGTCCATTGACGCGAATCAGTTCCTACCGAAAAAGATTAAGTTACACACACACAATTACACAGAAAATACACTATTAATAGCTTATTTTTCAATGGCGAATCAACGAAATGATAACGGGATTTGCTTTTTAACACAATTTCTTTATATATTACATGCATAATTTATTGAAAATGATGAAAACTAATTTTATTAAATTCTAACCAGGAAAGTACGTGATCATGGAATAATGAATTTTTTTTTAATGAGTACCAATCGAAAGAGCATTGTAAAACATGTTTCTGGACGCACGAGTTTTTGCCCTCGCGCCCCGGTTATCGAAATATAAGGTCCTAAAGTCAGCCAATTTTTTTTGAAAAATCGCCAATTTTAGCGAGTTATAATGAAACTGGAAGCTGCTGTGCGATTACATTATTTGCATCCAACGGAAAACTTGATTCCCATTTTTGGTCATCTGCAAAGCTTTTGAAAGACGGCTTTACAATAATCTTTTACTTTACCTGTGCGAGTTAAAGCAGAAAGCTACTATCAAGCCTATGACATGGAAAGCAGAGAGCTTTTTAAAGAGGAAAAACAATTTTAAACAACACATCAAATTAAATTTTATCGTACTAATTGCGATTAAAGCAGGTCACTTGTTTAAGGGGAGTCCCCCTTGTTAAGGGGCCCTTTGAACCTCCTGTTTTTTTTTAAATTATTTTTTTTAAGTATTCGTACAATTCTGTAGTATGGGGGGGGGTATATTTAGGGTTTTTAATTGTAAAAATTGCAAATATAAATTTTTTCAAACCACTTTTCTTTTGGTGGGACCCCTATAACTCAAAGTGAGTTTCCCTAAACATTTTTGTCAATTGCATCACTGGGTATGTAAGAATGGTCTTTCAAAAAAAAAAAAAAAAGAAAAAAGAAAAAAAAATGCTCAAAATTTAATGAAAATGTGTTCAAATAAAAAAATCATACAGAAATGAGGTGTTTTTTCTGAGACATTTCGAAAAAAAAATTGTTCGCTCGAATCGAACTTGCTCCTTCAAAAGTTATAAGTGAGGACAGGGGGAAAAATTGGAAATTCGAAATTGAATAAAACATTATTCAAATCAAAAAGTAGAATATGAGAGTGTATTTTCCTCACTGAGATCTTTCGATTAAAAAAAAAATCGAATCCGACTACGCACTCAAAAGTTATTGCGGGGGGGGGGGCAGAAAAACTGACCACTAGACAGACTGACAGGTACACAGTTTCCGCAGTTCAAAACCCAACTTTCCTATTTTAAATTTTTCTGTGTATTTAATTATTTTTTATTAAGTTGTGCTTTTTCGACTCAATTGTTTTGAGCGTTTTTTTTTTTCAGTTCATCAGGCCTTCTTACATGATTTTTTTTCACCTATTTTCTACTTTTACAGAAAAGTAAGCTAAAACTTGTATTGATTTACAACTTTGTTAGTCTTTTCCTACCCGTTGAACATATAGCAGAACTAGTAAAAAATATTCTAGTATTTTTAAACAGTACGAAATTAACATGGAATCTGTTTTACATTTACGTTACAGAGACTTTTCGCTACAGTGACCAATTTGTTGTCAGGGGATTTTACAATGAATGCCGACTCTATTAGTATATTTTAAGAATGGAAATAATTATTTCCCTCTACCATTGATGTAATTTCCTACGTGTATATAATTTTGCAGCTATTGATATTTACTAATTCGTTTTCTTTAAAAAATTATTTATTTTTTCTCGATTTCAATTAAAAAAAAATAAATGTTTTTGCTAAGAGTTGGCAGATAGTGAAACTTCTTGTATCGATTTTTTTTTTCAATAAGAACTGATATCATAATCCATGACAATTTAATTTCTACCCCAAAGATTATTTCTTTCATTTTTTGTACATGAGCTCATATTAGCTGCTTTTCATACTTATTTAATTATCCCGAATTATTCATTTAGAAACACGTGCAATATATTTTAACTTATAATAATTAATACATACAACTTAGTTCAGTAAAAAACTTCAAATAACTAAAATTCTAAAATGTATTGGTATCAATCGTAAAAAGATAAAACTTTGTAAAGTTTTCGCTCCTCTGGATAAAGCTCTCTGCTTTCCACATCATAGTCTTGACCAGCATTCTTTATTTTAGCTCATACAAGTAGAAGTTTAACGTAAAACATCTTACTTTCTTTGCAAATGACCAAACATGGAAACGATGCGATGCCAAGCAAGCAGCGGAAGGGAGAATCTGAGCTAGCTTCAATTTCTTGCCAAGTCTTCAAATTTGGCTCATTTTCGGCCGACTTTAAGACCCCTTATCTCGAAAACGAGGGGACGAGGGCACTTGATCTTTGGGTCAAAAACATGTCTCAGTACGCTCTTTCGAATGGTACCATTTTTAACTTTTTCCATTATTACTTAAGTCGAGTACTTTCCTGGTAAGAAAAAAGCATAATGTCTGAAAAATAATTTGAACAAACATTAAAATTAATTCATGGCTAAAATTTTTACACAACTTTTTCCAAAGGCGACCTTTAACGAAGAAATTAATTTGTTTCGAAATATTGAGGTAGGTGGCGGATTTCGCCAAGTCACACATGTCACAACTGTGACATAAGATCCGGAAAGAAATTTAAACTGCACATGAAAAAATGTGAACGTTAAACAAGGGGCTCCCAAAATGTATTGCCACAGGCTGTCAAGTGTGGGAGTTCTATGGCCATTGATTTAAATCAGTGAGTAAAAAAAAATGCATTGAAACAAATTAAAAGAGGATAAAAAAAAAGATCAATTTAAAACTAACCGTTAATGGCGATAATTCGCTGCTTGAAGCAGTTTTTATTTTCTTTCTTGCAGCATCAAATGGATATTTTTGGAGCTTCGGTTAGTTTCACGGAAAAATGTCTTCCACCGTGGCAATGTTCCTCATGTTTTTGTTTATAATCGTCATCAAAAGTACTTCCACAAATTAAACACTCAACTTTATATCGTTTACGAATTCTCTTCCTTGCAAGCAAAATCAATAAATTATGTAAAACAGGTAGATGTATTTCAGTACTATAATTAAAACGAAAAACAATATTGAACTAGTTCGACGGTCGATTCTTTTCGTACTGAAGAAAGTCAAGAAATGAAACTAAATAAATGAAGCTAAGCAGATAATATTTTTCAGTGCGAGGAGTGAGACAATCTGCTGGTAAAGCAAAAAAAAAAGAAAAAAAAAAAACTGAAGTTGCAGCACATAATATTAGAGTTCTTTGCGTTCAAAGTGCAACATTTATGCATTGCAGCATTTTCATTACATATATTATCCGTCTTGTCTGGGGTCATGCTACACACACTATGGAATTCACCGAAAGGCGCCAAGAAAGAAACGGTTTGGTTAATGGTGTATATAAAAAAAATATTGCAAAAAATATTTTAATACTTTCCCTGAATGTGCCGAATAGTTGTCCGAATTTGCCGAATGAGGAAGATGTTTGGGAGGTCCCGGTGACCTCCCTGGACCTCCCTTCAGGGCGCTCCTGCTGAAAACCCATACATTGTTCCTCCCAATCATTATTAAAAATAGTTGTTGTTGCAAAATAGCCTTCATATCGTAATATAAAAATATGAACATTAGAAAACGGAAGTGTTCATCATATAGGGTCATTCCATGGTGACTAACGTAACATTCAGAGCTGATTTTGTAACTGTTTTTACTTGTAACTTAAAGGGTAAAAGATATTTTTTAGTTATGCTGGTAGATTTACAATGTACATAGTATCTATGTGTCATTTCTGCTAAGAATCTAAAACAAAATTACTGACAGTAGATATTTTTTTAACCAAAATAGCAGCGTGACTAACGTAACATTTTTGCAACTCTGAAAATTAATGTTCAAGTTGTGAGGCAAAAATTTTTCAAAGTTAAGCAAGTGTTAAAAATTGAATGATATATTTGAGAAATGTGTAAAGTTGGCTTTTAAAAACATAAAACATATTCATTAAATCTTAATTTTTTTTAGTCTTAAGTGTCACATTTACTCAAGATGGAGTGTGACTCACGTAACGTAACTAACGTAACCATCGAATAACAAGCAGTAAACACACTACAAACTATTTATTATGGCTAATCTCAGTGATAATTACAATACTTTTTCAATTTTTTAAAACTTCTTATGTTGTATGATTTTTATTTATTTATTTATTTATTTTTTATACTTTTTTCACTTCGGTATTTTTTTTTCTTCGGCTGAGGTTGACATTTCTATGGAATGACCTTATAGCTGAGATATCTCAAATAGGTAAACAAATGAATGCATATTTAGTATTAGGGATGTAACAGCTCAGCGCATATTAGCACCGAGGTAGTTAATGTTGTGGTGAAATGAGAGTGAGTACAAAGTGTTAAAATAACAATGAAAATGATGCGAACTCTTTCTCCCTCTCTCTATTTCGTTTTCTAAAGTAGTATATTGTTCTTCCTGTAGTCATTATAAAATACTTTTGTTGCTGCAAAATTGTCTTCATAGCAGAAAATAAAATTATCTTTGAGAACTTTTTTTTTCCAAATTCTTATTACTCGACTAAAAACTTTAGATGTTAGTCACGAAAAGAAAAAAAAAGAAAAGAAAAAGTGATTGTGATTTTAATGCTGCATCTAAATCATCATGCAAGAAATAAAATCTTGAGTATCACTGCATATAATATTATATTCTCAAACTACTTTTTCCATGAAGAAAAATAGGAATGTTTCCTATTGTTTTTTTATTATTTTGTTTACTTTTTTGATGGCTCGGTAATGAAAAATGCATTTTAATGACAGTAGAATTTCTCCAAACATTTTTTACAGCTCAGTAAGGAACAAATGTTTTAATTTTGATCGAACAATAACCTCTCTAAACAAATTAAAAACATTTGCACAATTACAATGAATAGAAAGGCTCTCTGAAAACCCACCTGTTTATTTAATCTTTAACCCAGATATTAAACATAAAATATGAGATAATAAACGCGATATGTTTTACAAAATTGTGGATCTCCTGGCTGTTTCCTCCTGTAACAATTTTAAGAAAAATAAGTAAAGGTTAAATGGAAAGCCCGACCTTTGCAGGCATCGATATACAGCAGCTGTCGCAGATGATGAATGACGCCATTAAATAGAAAAATAAATGATATTCATAAAAAAATTCTTTTGAAAACAACCAAGTTTAAGTTACTTTTTATCTTAAAGAAAGAAAACAAATAACATTTTGTACTTTCTCTACTTTAACACATTAATGCTTGACATTTTTTTCCAAAGACATGTTTTATACCTGGTTACAAACGGTGTTTAATGGACAGGAAAAATAATATAAAAAAATTATGTAAAAAATAATTGTTTTTTAAGGAAAGAAAAATCGTCCCTCAAAAGTTACGATGGACCCCAGAGGGTACATACTTGTTTTACTCAATTTTTTTTTCTGCCTACGATATAATATTTAAAAAGACATTTTATAAGAAGAAATAAAATCAGCAATTGACATAAACTGGGAAGCTGGGAAGAACTTTGAAAGCTTAGCTTTTTTTCTTGAGATTGTGAACGATGTCATTTTTGATAAATATCATATTAAAACTACTACAGAACACACTTTACAATGGTTATGTGCTGCTATCTGTTAATAACGAATTGAAACAATACCAAGGTACTAATTGAACACTATTATTTGATTGTAATGTTCATTTGGGGGAAATTCAGACTCTTTTTTGGACTGTCCTTTTAAAAAGGCGCTAGGCATTAATGAGTTAAAAACACATTACCAACAGTAAGTGTTAAAATATAAAAGAATTAAATAGTTTGTTGTAATAATTTTTTTTCTCATTTTCTCAGACGTTATGCCACCCCCCTCTCCTTCACACCTTCTTTCTTTTAAAGGACAGCATTAACTTTGAATAGGAAAAAGTTCGAGTAAGCTTACCCTCATTCGCTAGGCACTGACCAGAAGCATTCTAATAGTCACAAGTTATCATCGTTCTACGTACACTAACTAGTACTGACGTTATCAATAATCATGGAGCCAACAACCAAGTTTAACCGGTAAGCCTATTCGAACAGAATTTTAGATGCGACCACGGTTAAAATGTAGTGTAGTAATATATTTTTTAAATATTTCACTCAGTTTCAACGCTATTTAGTCAGGATATTTTCAAACAAGTTCCAGATTTTGTACTGAAGGAGCAGAAAGAAATAGACGATAAAATTGCAAAGTATTGTTTTGAGAATAATTCCTTTCACAGAAATGGGTTAAAAAGTAATTTTCATTTTAATTTAGAAACCTGTGTACTGGATAACCAGCGACAGAAATTAACATGGTATGACGAATAAATGGACAAATTTGATGGAAGAGAAAATATATCAGATATTTAGTAAGTCACATTAAAAACACAATATGTTTATTCAACAATATTGAATTTACAATATGGTTTTTCATATTTCCAGCCAAGGTATGAGCCTTAAGCTTAACACTAGGGATGCACCGATTAATAGGCAGTACCGATTAATCGACCATAATCGGCCACTTTGCCGATTATTAATAATCGGCAAAATCGGGCCAATTAATCGGCCGAAACATATTTTTTCAATTTTATTCTTAAAGTATACCTTCACTAAGGAACTACGATGAATAATTTTATTAACAGTAATAATAATCCTTACAGTTGAAAAAAAGTTTTTAATAAATTAATTCTCCTACTTTGAATAAATATGTATCGACAATATTACAACATTTTTCATGTGGCGACAGTTTCCTCATTAGTACAGTGTTTTAGATAACCTCTAATTTTCGCAAAGAATAAAAGTCTTGAATTAAATTGCTACTAATTACTAAAAAAATTAAATTAAAAGTACTCCTAAATTGGAGTACAGACTCCCTTTCCCTTTTTCTGAATTTTTGTGTCCAATTAACATAATTAACAAAGTGTTAATGTAATGTCATTGACAATAATATGAAAATTGGTTCTAAGAAATTTGATAAAATATTGAAATTATTTTGTGAAAATTGGGAAAATGGAAAAGAAATCTTCTCTTGGAAATAAATTACTTACTATTTCTAAACTCGGAATTGTATAAGAGAGAAAAAACAGTGATGGTAAAATTGGTAGTATTGAAAACAATCATCCTTATCATTAATCGGCTCAGCCGATTAAGCGGCCGATTATCAACAACCGATTAGTCGGTAATCGGTAATCGGCCAATTTGCTTATTGGTGCATCCCTACTTAACACGATGCATGCATGCTGTGCATTTGTGTTTAGCTCAGTTTTTTTTTTTTTTCTCTTTATTTCTTTTTCACATACATAAAGATGTCATTTATGTTTGCTAACAAGTCTCTTTCTTCCAGGATTTTATTTGCACAACATTTAAACATGTTCGGCTCATTTCAAAAATAATTAAAATATAAAAGCATAAAAAATAAATATTAACCATCAAACTTCTATTTATCATTGACTAAAATTTTCAGTATTTTCACAGGAGACCAAAATATCATTCCAACTATTATTATTGTTGTTCATGAGGAAAGCAATTATCGTTTATCGACACTTACGAAATAACATTAACTAAATGACGCATTCGAATGTTCTTAAAGGAATACACAATCCCTTCGTTACAACGCACCTCGCGATATCGCTATTCTTCTTTGTCTCCCGAAAAATTCACCGAAAAAAAAAGTTATAATTTTCAGAAAAGGTATTTTCTTTTTTTAATCAATAAACAAATCTCGTACATTTCAAATACATCTAAATTTATTAGTTAAAGTTATAACTTTCTATTCGTATTCCAAGATAAAAGAATAAGAATATATTTTTAATTATTTTTCTTTAATTTAAAAAGAACAATTAGATTTTTTTCCCTTTTATAAGGAAAATCGTCCGAACATAAAGATAAACTATTTTTTTTCTAGATACACATATGATTAAATAGTTACTTCTTATGACCTCATATATCGCGTTTTCGGATATATTGCGCTTTTTTGTTGACCCCCGACTAGGGTGCTATAATGAAGGGTTACTGTATTTTGAATTTTCATCAACAACATTATTAACTAAGACAGTATAAAAAACCAAACTAATGTAATTATACAGGGTGTCCACTCCAATCGTGGACCAATAGCTAATTTCTAAACCGTTAGAGATAAGCATAGAGTTTATTTAGGAAAAAATCTCCAAATTATGAAAGGAATTTTGGGTCTATTCAATGTTTTTCAAAAAATCAAATTTTGAAAGAGTTACGAAATTTAAATTTTTATACAGCCCCCCAGTCCTATCAATCATGTTTAGTAAAACATTCTTGACACTGTAACGTTTAAAACTAAAAAAAAAATCACTCTTCTACCTCAAAAATTGACCGAGTTATGACGTTTTGAAAAATCAAGATTTTGAAGGATTTCGCATACGGTCCCTTAAGCGATCTCTCGATGACGTCATGAAATAATGCAAAATCTTGATTTTTCAAAACGTCATAACTCGGTCAATTTTTGTGGTAGAGGAGTGATTTTTTTTTAGTTTTAAACGTTACAGTGTCAAGAATGTTTTACTAAATATGATTGATAGGACTGGGGGGCTGTATAAAAATTTAAATTTCGTAACTCTTTCAAAATTTGATTTTTTGAAAAACATTGAATAGACCCAAAATTCCTTTCATAATTTGGAGATTTTTTCCTAAATCTACTATATGCTTATCTCTAACGGTTTAGAAATTAGCTATTGGTCCACGATTGGAGTGGACACCCTGTATATAGCTTATGAAACAGCTTCTGGATTTTTAAGTCTCAGTCTCTCTTTTACTTTCTTTCAAACACTTATCTATCTTTTCTCGTACAATTTCGTTGTACATTTTGTGTCTGACATCATAGTTTACGAAATACACGAAATAATACCAATTAAATGATTATGAACAAGAGTTCTCGCTCATTGCAACACAGGTTAAACATAATCTAAGAAAAGGGAGAGGAATTTAAATATGAAGGGGAAAATCGTAACACTTGATGTGATTTAAAATAGCCAAGACAACGAAAACAAAGGATACGAGCAAAATGTCATGCCTTCAAGGTTGGTTTCGCATTAAGGAAGCATATCTATTTCATTGTGATGACCGCAAAATGACTTAATATATAGAAAGGTATTTTCTTTTAAAGTAATTTATTATGTACTCTAATAGGCAAATGAAGTTTGTCTTGCCTGATTTTTAATTGGTTTAAATGGTGTAAAAGTTTGCATCATTTTTTCAGATAACAATTCGCAAATCATTTTCAAAATTTTATTTTTGCCAAAACAAAACCGTATTCCGAGTCGACAAAGATACAATATTCCTCTGAAATGCATGCATGCATTATGTTCTGGAGACTTGGAATGCATTTTATTTTGTGTGGTTTTTTAAGGGCTTTAAAATGGTGAAAAAATTGAAATCGGGCAAAATTTCTTCGGATCATATTTTAATGAATTTCTCAAAAAATTCCATTTTACGGAAAAAAAACAAATGCAGATTTTAAAAAATTCATTGAAATGAATTGCACTATGCTTCAAAAAAATATTTCATGATATCTGAAATAAATCCGCCAAATATTTTTAGACATGCCACTGTGCTCGCGTTGTTTGTACACTGCAACAAAAAAAAAACCTGCTGGTTTTACAGTATAATACTGGCAGCAGAGGTTCCAGTTTAAAACTGTAAGAGCGCAGTAATAAACTGTAAAACTAGCCAATATACAGTTTATTGCTGTTAAATCAGCAATTTATAGCTTATTACTAGTTATATTAGCAATTTTGCCACAAAATTAACTGTATTATACTGAAAAAACAACAGTATATTACTGGCGGCAGAAGTTACAGTTTGAAACTGTATAATATACTGTAATAAGCTGTGAAACTTGCAATTTTAATTTTTTTACTGTAAACTAACAATTTCAGTTTTCTACTGTAAAATTAGCAATTTTACAGTTTATTACTGTAAAATAACTGTCAAATTAGCTGTTTTTTACTGCAAAAACATCTACTTTTTACAGTGTACTATCGCCCATGCGAATATCTATACGGCCACTTCAAAAGCTGAGAAGCTTTCGAATTGCCTTTGTCGTACAAACATAAGAGGTTTTACTTTTGAAAAAAAAAAGTTATTTTCCTTGATTTATCTCACCAGTCATACTAAGTTATAATAGACTAGCAAAAATACCCGGCGTTGCCTGGGTCAATAATAATATTGAGAAACAATTTATATACTCACCTTTGTTTTTTTTTTCCTGAACTGAAAGAACTCAGAACACACCGCTTGGCGATTTTTAAAATGTCGCCAAATTTTTGCGTAACTGTTTTGGGATACCTAGGATAATTTTGCTCCCCTACTTACTTTATGAAAATACATTAAGTATTATTATGTCACTAATTTTTGTCACAGAGAAATAGTTGTCAAATTCTGAGATACTATTGCTGACCACAAAATGACGTTAAAAGTTTTTGTCCTAAATGATTTCGAAATTAATAGGAAACATTTAGCAGTTATTTATGCAAAAATGCAAATTAGTGGTAATTTTAGTCTTGTTTAAGGGTTTTATTAATTTAGTATGTGGATTACTTTACTTTTTGACATAATTTTAAGAAGGTTTTTAATGGATACATTCGGAATCGGAAAACAAAGGAAAAAAAACTGAACTTTTCAAATGTGGGAGTATTATATCGATGATGGATATTTTGCTGCAGTCGATAAATATCAGACAATAATCGGTTTATTTTGGTTACGTCGTGTAAAAAGTAAAGTATTATTACGTAGTCTTCGGCACAAAAATAGGCGTCAGTTGAAAAAATCGCCGAGAATCTCAGTTATTAAAATCTTGCAGCAAATTTGGCAAAATTACTGTTCAATCGGATACGAAGGAACTGCCCTATTATAAGTACCAGAGAAAGTGACCAATCAAAGCAAAGAAATTTAAGAAATACCGTTAAGTCGTATTTAAAGCTCCATCAAATTCGAAAATAATGAACCTAATCAATTTATTAGTTGCCAATCTCTTCTAGCGGTTACGTTACCGATACTCTAAAACACATATTTACAAAATTCGAGAAAATAATTGACGCCGTGAACAATCTACTAATGTTTTAAAATACAAATCATAGAGTAAAAGCTCGTTCAAGAGCTGTCGCGTTCGTTTCCAATGTCTATGTAAAAACCATGAAGCTGAAAAAAAAAATTACTATTTGATTTGACTTGAGAAAAGCCTTGAACATTTAATGCAAAAAGCGGAAATGATATACGCAATTCTAGCTATCGACAGGGAGTTGAGATGATGCACTAAATACTGAATTACTTTGCTGGAAGCCTTCGCGGATTTATGCGAAAAATGTACCTTAAATTGGAATGAAAAAAGCGCTACCAATCAAACTTTTTCGAATATCGTTAGAAATTATAGCCTATGTGTTATTCTGATGTATAAGCTACATTATGGTAAAAGTTTCATTAAAATCCATTCAGTAGTTTTTGCGTGAAAGAGGAACAAACATCCAAACATCCAAACATCCAAACATCCAAACTTTCGCATTTATAATAGTATTAAGATTATACATAAATGTGTATCTGTCTTTCAGAAGTCATTACATGAAGCCACCATTGTTGTGACATCAGAGCATGTTTACTTCAATTTGAGGTTAGATTTAAGCCGCTTTGCGCCCGCGAATTCTTCCTCATCATAAAAATAAAATTAATCGTTCCATGCGTGATATGGAATCTGTAGCAATTAGTTTATTATCAGTCGCTTTTTCTGCTTGGCGGATCTCTTTCGTTGTGAGATATACTGTTGCAGTAATTATATAACAGTGTCACGAAGCTTGTGGTATTAATCATAATTACTTCCCGTTGAGGAATTCCACTTTTTTTCCTTTAACAGCCGGTATTGTTCTTTTAAGCATGTTCAATAGTTGTATAAGAAAGCGGCCCCTTTCTTTTGTTTAGAAGTTGTCTAGTATTTGTTTTCTTCTCTCCTAAGTTGCAAGTCTCCTAAGCAAGTTTTTTCTAAGTCTCCCTAGTAGCACAGTACAATCTGTCCTAAATTTAAGTTAATCAGTTTGTGAAAAAAATCCATTAAAGTCTTGCTCTTGAAGTAGACAGAGGAAAGATGGGAAGAGTATCAAAGCGTGAAAATACGTGTCACCTTCATTATTGACCTTCATAAAAAAAGAAGAAAAAAGAGAAAGAATGAAGGAGAGAGAAAATGAATTATAGTCAAGACTCAAGACTCAGTTCTAACCAAAAATTCACTTTTTAAAGGTACAAATTTACTGCCAAAAATTAAAAAAATATATATCAAAGCAATTTTTTTTTGGAAAAATACATTGCTCTTCCTTTTCATAAAGTAGTTTTCAAATCAAATTTCCATCTTGTTTATTTCACAAAGGCAATTTATCTCAACTTTTTCACTTTGTCCCAAATCCCCCTACCATCTACGCACATAAGTGGTGTTTTTTTATTTGAATAAAGAATAAATAAATGATAGTAAAATTCATACACGATGGAATTATATTGTACAGTGCATAGTAAAAAATTAGAACATTTTTTCTAAAATATAAAGTTCTGCCGAATTTCACCATGTGTCTCAGAAATTCAAAAATGACAAGTCCATCGGAAACATTTCTATATGTTTATGAATTCGATATTCACTATTAACAGTTTTGTAGGTACAGTGAACTCTCACTTATACACCGCCTCATTTATGCTTCTTTTTCACTTATACGACGATTTTCAATGGTCCCAGCGCATTCCATAGCAAAATAATAATATCATTCGTTTATGCGTCGGTCGCTCTAAAGATAAATATTGCACTTATGCGCCGAATTTTTCGTAAAATGTAAAATATTTAATTTATGTTCTTTGAAAAATAAGCATGTTTCTTCACTTTTCTTTTTAACCTTTCACCTTTACTGCTTTATGAGATATAGTTCAGAGAGGGAGAATTAGTTATTATGCTTCGTTTTAAAGGGAACAGTTTGTGACTAAGTATGCTAAAATTTTTGTTTTATCTTTATCATTGTAGTCACCCGTTGCAGAAATTGCCAAACAGTAGTAATATGTTCTTTTCTATCAAAACATTCTTATTCATGCTCTCATTAGAGCTTATGTTGCATTTAGACTTTCAAATAGATTTGTTCACTTATGCGTCTCCTTCAGTTATACGCCTTTTTCTGTCGGTCCATGGAGCCGGCGCATAAGTGAGAGTTCACTGTATCTAAAGTAATTTAATGTTTTTTAAAAGGGAAAAAAATATAATACAAATACAATATTTTCTACAACTAAATCAGCTCACGTCTCCAGAAATATTGGTACTAAGCACTGCAAAACGTCTTCTCAGTTTCATAAAATATGTCACTAATTTAGCAGGGAACCATTATTCTTGCTACCGGATTGTTCTATTTCGTTCTTTGGAATCCCAGTACGGAAAAGCTCGTGTAAATTTTAGCAATGATTGTTGAAATATTCATGGGATCCCTATCAACGAGCGGATGGAAACAAGCCAAGTGGAAATAACATGCATATTATGGCAGCTTAAATTACAGGAAATTTAATTACAGCACTGCTTAGCGAAAAGTCACGTCGTTTAATAGTTTCCTTGCACTGTTCATATCGTTGCAGTGAAGACAGATTTCCATACATTGCACATCGGGAAAATATTGAACAGTGCTTTTTTCCCACCATAACTGAATCATTTTTCTGTAACTCAATAGAGTTAATCATTATTTTAACTCTTTACGCCCCAAATTAATTCAACAATGAATTTTTATATCCATTTTTCGTATTTTTTAGTTGAAAATACATTAAAGAACATGCATACCGAGTATTAAAAATTTTGAAAATCTCTGGGGTCTGAGGCCCCCTACGCCTTAGGGGGCCTAAGAAAACTGTTTCCGATGGCAGATACCATCTGTCGATCTCTCAGCATAATATAAAGAGTGGTAATTTTAAGCACCAGCATGATTCTAACCAATTGGGATTCAAAATACTAACTTAATATAAGCGGCACTTCTGAGGCACGTCGGAGCATAAAGGGTTGAAAATTATCACTTTTTGATGCTTTTTTTTTTTTTTTTTTGAAGTTATAACTAAAATTCTATCAAGAAGAGCAAAAAAAAAATTTTTTTTAAACACTAGAACGGCCAAACCGTTCATTTTAACCACAAATGAATTTTAATGCTGAAGTCCAAAAAGAAAACAAATAGCAGTTTGCCATTGCTCAAAAAAGGGAGACGGGGGGGGGGGGGCTTAAAACCATTCGATAGGGAAAAGAATAGTCACGCAAAATAAATAGCAACAATAAATTATTCCTAATACAAATTATAAAATATAGAACAAAATAACAAACTCAGTACGACTTATATTATGTAACTTTCTACTATTCCAATGATCCACGCAATAAATTCATTTCAAATTATCCCATGCGTCTGGAAACTAAACCTAGAAATATAAGGATTTATTCTAACACATCACGTCTGGTTTAGGCGTAATTTCCGCCATCGGTCCATCACTTGGGGGAAACACTAAAAGGTTTAGTTGTTCTTGGGAGATTGCGTTCCAAGTTTTCGAACGGCGGGAAAAGACAATTCCGAAAGGAAAAGAATGTAAAGAGCGCCCATCCATCACCCACGGGACCGATCCCTCTTCGTTTTCCATCAGTCACGTGATGGACATGGTCGGCAATAACCCAGCCATCCGAAAGTAAACACTGTCGCTTTCCTCGAGGTTATTTGTTTCTGGGATAGCTTTCTTAAGCTTGGTTTTTCTTGCTTGTAATGACACCGCATTAAAGCTGGAGAAAGGGTGATTTTAGTTTACAGTTATATAATCGTCACCACGTTATATAAAAAAAAATAGATATTATTGCAGAACAGCTGACTGACTGCTGATGGGAAAATGCTCTTCAAAAAATTTCTATTAATATTTGGTTAAACTGCATTAAAAACACACACGCACACACCATCCAGCGCACAACGTCACAGCCAGCCTCAATCATTCAGCTCCTGTCAGTTTGACATTTCGAATTTAAATTACGTTTTTTCCGAAATGCAATAGGACCCTACTTGTTGGTTTTATTGTTTCAACAAATAGCTATAATAGCAATAACAATTACGAAAACCATAGTTTGAGTTTCACGAATCAAAAGTCAGTTAATGCCAGTAGCTGAATACTTAAAGCTGGATGTTAAATGCCCTGGATGCTGGACATTTTGAGGCGAATACTGTTTTTATCTAAAGAGGACTGTGTAAAGTGGGGAGGGTCGGATAGAGTAATAAAGTCGATACCGGGGATATGGAAGAGGAACCGGAGGAGTCACAATCGCTGCCACTAAATAGGAGGTGCACGCACGTAAAAGTCGGGATAGGACATCAACTATGTCCAAGTGAAAACAATAAGCAATCGTGAATGCTCAAAAAAGTTTTGCAACTGTTTTTGCAATAATTTCTCTAGAGAAGCATTGTTTTGGTGAGCTAAAGTCGCGGTTTAATAACTTTTTATTAAGCGTTAGTGGATTTATAGAAGTTCTACTGTACAGCTATCTACGCAACTGGTTATGAAAATATTTCCATCATGCAAGTGTTATCCAATAATAAAACGAAATACCCGAAATTTGTATGGAAGATGGCTACACGAATGATTAACAAAGTATAAGAATCAGTTAAGACTAACTTCCACAAGAGACTGCAGCAAAAATAAAATAGTAACACTAATTTTTAACAATATTTATATGCTATTCATTTGTGTATAGAAGATCTTGTCAGTAGTATGAACACCATGAACAGATGAACACCTACTTCCACGAATCTGATTGTTACCGTTGTAGAATTGCGCCCAATTGATACTAAGATTTACAGTTCATGAATATTGCAGTTTGCGTTGACTGAGATCTTATGACAGTCGACAGAATACTGAATGCGTGATTTCAGAAAGGTCTGGTAAAATACCTAACTACACTTTTGACGCCTTCTCACTGATGTGGCGTTTCAGTTTACTTCAGAAATTCAAATCTACTTCTGGACAACGAGAGTGTGGACTTAGTATCGACATCTGAGGAACGTCCGAACGTTAGGTACTGTGATTTCTCCTGATGCCACAGCTAAAGCCTTAAATCTTATATTAAGCAGCGACACGTCGGCCATCTTGGGGTTAAAAGCCGCTTTCTTCCTTGTCTGCTATGATGAAGTAGCGTGTTTTGTTTCTTGATTGTGGTACTTCTTGATTGCGGATTAACAGTTAATAAAAAACAACGATTAAGGCGCAAAACACGCAATTTCATCATAGGAAGAAAGCGACTTTTAGCCCCAAGATGACGGATGTGCCGCTACTTAAGATAAGATTTACGGCTTAGCCAGAGGTGCAGAATGAATGACATCATTTCAGTTTTACACGCAGCCCCTCAAAGCCACATTTGAAAGAGAATGAGGGACGACAATTATAAGAGGTCTATTAACCCTTTCACTACCACGGGGACATATGTCCCGCAAAGTTTCAAATGACCTTGAGATAAATTTGCTTTTTATTATTGGGAATGCATGTCTCGCTGGTAGTTCTTGATATCACTGACAATTTAGTGTAATTTTCTTCCTTTTTCTGGATTTTATCAATATTTGCATTGTAACTGATGTATTTAAGTACTTATTTCATTTTTTCTCAGAAAAAAATGGTAGTGAAAGAGTTAACAGTGCCACTTGCATTTTTATAGGACCATATAATCAACTACTGGGTGATGGTGTAAAGTCTAGCTTGTAGTGCCAATTTTTTCTCGCCGGAACGGAAGTGTCCTGGGCAGGCCCGTTATTTCGAATTTTTACAATGGGTGGGGGAGTGCAGGCAATGGGTTTATACTGTAAATTATACCAAAAAAAAAAAAAACAGCAAAAGACACACGCTTTTACGTGTAAAATAATTAATTTCTCTAACGGGGGGAGAGGGGGGTGAATTTGGCGGAAGCCTGGCGGAGATAAAGATACTGTTGTGCTTAGTTCATCGATCGTTATGTGGTGAATAGGGTCTTTTAATTAAAAGAATAGTAAACTTTGTACAATATAGTTGTGTTAAGTTACTGCATATTAACAGTATCTTTAGAATTGATGCATGAGACACTTATCCGCGTAGTTTAGTAAAAACGTTTTTGGTCGAGAAGTGGTGTACCATATCGTAACTAAAGAAATTAATGGCTATCATTATTAGCAGTTTGACTAGTAGACATTGTGGAAAAATGTGTGCACAGTTGCTAAAAAAGTCTATTTTTGTCGTGTAATTTAATCACCCCATTGTTAGTAGTTAGTGTTGGAATGGGAAAAAGAGTGGTGTGTCTGGAAAAACGGGAAAATATATTTCCCAGTTCCTCGTATATTGATATTAGAAAAATCAGTCGTTACATATGGAGGGTAAATAAATATATATTATGTGTAAAAAGTTTGAGAATGAATTAGCTGTGCATATAGAATTTCAGGGCACTCAGAAATAAGATAGACGGTTTGGCAAATAGATAGCTAGAGAAAGAGAAAAGATAAATGTTCCCAGACGGTGGTAACATATATATTTCTACAACTATTCAATGGAATCGTTATGATTATTTTCAAAGAAATAGATTAGTGTTTGTAAAAGTAAAGAAGCGATAAAGTGTAGATAAAAAGAATGAATGCAAAGTGAAGTGCATATTTGGGCGATGTTTTTGCTACGTAAATATTGCTATTTAACAGTTTTCGATTTTTTACAGTAACATTTATATATCTATAAAGATTATGACAAATAAAATCGGAGAGTGAAAAAAGCAGCAATGATCTATTTTTTGCATCGTCAACTTTAGTTTTATCTTTTCCAAAGGTAAAAATATCAAAAGTCAAAAAAAAATAAGTAAAAAAAGAAAAAATATATTGAAAAATTGAAAAAAAGAAGAAAAAGAAAGAAGAACGCATAAGAAAAATTGCACAACCAATTAAATACAGAAAACACTCCGAGTTTATATCATTTAATTGAATCCTTTATATCAGAAATAAGTCAAACTCAAAAATGACTAATTTCAAAAAATAAATGAATAAATAAAATAAAAAAATAAAATAAAATAAAATAAAGAAATGAATAAATAAGTATTTAATAGGGATTATAATGATTTTTACTGAAAGAGATGTACTTAAATGTGCATCCATTTAAATTGTTGTAATACAAATGAAAAAAAAAAATGCTTTGATAATGAAACTGATTTTTTGACATTTTAGAATTTGGTACTAGACTGGATTTTGAAATAAACGGTTCACTTGCAAAAGAAATATACATTTTTCTGATTTGACGTAGATAGAGCTTCAAGAATATATCATGACAATCTACTTATAGATAAGACAGCGAAGTAACATACATTTATGCGTGATATACATAACCCAGCATAAAAAGTGTACTGAAAAGCTTCAAAAAACCTGCAGAATGTTAAGAGAAAACTAGGATAAAAAAACATTTTGTGGATTTTTTGCAGATTATATTGAAGACACTAGTTTGATTTTCTACTCCCAGTGGTTTTTGAGGAGTTCAAGTCTCAGACAGACAGATAGACGCAAACCGATTTTAATTGAAGAGAAGAAAATGATTTTTTTTGTCTTCCAAAAATCTTCAGAAATCTATTAGAAAAACTTTTTTTTTTTTCACTTTTTCTGCAGATTATTTTTAGTTGGGAATGGTGGAGGTTGCCAAAATATTAGCAAAAAAGCTCACCTCTCTGATTGTGCTGCGCGACCACCGAACCCGTCAGCACCGCCACCCCAGCCAGTATCGCCAGCATCATCGTCCCCATGTTGTTCACCTAGTCAGTCAGCAGCCGACGGATGCGACTGAAGATTCGAAGCCCAGATCCGAGCACACGTTGCTTTTTAACAACTTTCTCCGAAACAGGTTCTCTTGTCTCCGTTCGACCCCCTTCCTCCCGAGAGTGTGTTCCTTTTTTGCTTGTTCCATCCGCGTCCTTGGATGGGTTAGGGTCAGAGGTGACACGACCCGGCAGGATGAGAGAGTTGTTCTCTCGAACAGCGGAGAAAGTACTTTTTTTTTGCGGTTGTCTTTGGTTCTGTATTCGTTTTCCGTTACCTCAAGTTCAGTTGTTTGTTCTGAATGGGAAAGGAGAACTGTGGTGTGAAAGAGGTATCTTAATTGGGAAGTGCGGAATTGAAATGCGAATAAGGCAAAAGCTTGGTGAGTTCTGAAAGTGGATCGACGAAAGATCTATGGTCCAAAAGAGTCATCTATAAATCTCAACTCTTTGACAGCATGGGCAGATACAAGGGAGAGGCGATGGGCGCGATCACTCCTACCTTGAAGGACTCACCACTGGTAAATTTTCAAGATTGAAGTTCCAAAAGGACAGTTTTAGCCTATCTTTGATACTAACATAAGGGAGGTTCAGGGCTCTCCTTATGATACGTTTAGCAATTGAAGTCTAAAACAAGTGGAGTCAACATCTGTAAACCAAACTGTGTAGGAAAAGAATACGTCATAAAATCAATTGCCCTGCCTTGAAACATTTCTAGATCCTCCCTTGTTTGATAGAAAAGCATTAAAAATAAAGGTTGAGAATTTCGTAAAGATAAGAAATACGGTCGTTATTGCTGTTGTCGTGTTCCAGCTAGGCTGGCAATTCGGGGTGCGTTGCATCACTTTTACAACTGTACCGTCATTTGGTGCTGAAGTCCGACTTCCACGGTATTCACATGCCATAAGGACCCATTTATAGGGTAGTCAACCATTCACAGATATCTTTGAGTGTCCAGCAATAAGTGCGAACCTGAGAGAAATTGGTGTATTGCCGTCACTTGTAGACCTTTATGACGATAACATCCAACAAATCGCAAAAGCAGTTATAAGGATCCATGGAGTTATTTAGTTCGGCTAAGTCATAGACACGACAAAAAAAAAAAAAAAACATTCACAACGCAACAAAGCCATCACACAAAGAAAAGACAGGAGAGAAAAAGTACATTCATGCCTGAGCCGGGATTCAAACCCGAAACCTCTCATCCGAGTCAGACTTCTCTGACCACTAGACAAGGTAACCGGCAAGAAACACGGTGGTATAACTTTGATATACACCCTCAAAAATCTGTCACTCCTTTACGGACCTTTTTGGGTTGCTGTTCTTATTTTGGTGTTGCCAATTTAGGTTTTCTCAGCTTATAGGTTTTTGCTGGAACCAAATTTGGTATTTTATTGTATTTTGTGCTATTTCTTAAATTTTTTTAAAAGTTTTGTGGAAACAACAAAAACAGGCATTTTCCTTGGCGAAAAAAAAAAAAAAGTCGCTAAATTTCCGATTTGGGGGGTTATATCAAAATAGTTCCAACATGGTTCTAATTAAACATTAGTATGGTTCCCACCCCCTTCTGCTATCCCTCGCTGACTGGGGGCTATGTACTTATTGCCACATACCATTGAATGTTTCATTGTTAATCAATATAGCACATTATTTTATCTACGTACTATAGAAAAATGTAATGCATAAGGCGGTATTTTTCACCTTACTGTTACAAAAGAAAAATCCTATCAAGAAATGGAATAGATAAGGCGCGAGATTGAAACGAAAAGAAGATTGAAGGAAATGAAATGAAATTTAAATTTTGTTACAAAATTGCAACAATACCAGTCGGCAAGGGCGAAATCAATACTGTATCATAACTTATTAAACCATACAAGGAGAAATTAGAAGCTATATTTAGAGTTTTGTTTTCACTACAATCGAAAAGTGAAATGTTATTTAGATTCATTAGCAACAAGCAAAAATATCAATTCGTACCCAGGTAGCACAAATAACCTTTAAACGTTTTATAAACGTTTTTAAGCGGTTGTTACAACGTTAATAATCATTTTACAACCTTTGAAAAACGAAGTGTGCTACATGGGTATACTTTGTGAACCAACGATCTTAATCAATCCATTTGCAGAAATTTAACAGAGAGGAGAAATTAACTCGATTCGATTGCTTCAAGAGCTTTGCTGGTTGACGGCTTGTGGATGTCGTTTCATTTGCATAATCAAGTTATTCCACTGGAATTTGACAGAGTGCAATAGTACTTCGCTGAATCAAAGATCACGTTACGTTTTTAATTGAACTAAATTGAAGGAATTAAGGTAGAACATGGCAGATAATCAGTTGCTCATTGTAAAATTGTTATCAATGGTAGGGTAATACTTGTCGAAGTGGAAATAGTTGAGTCAGAATAGACGGGATTAGTGGATGTTTAGTCTAATTTCATTTTCAGTGGCGCGGTAACGCCAGTCAAAGTTAAAGATTTTGAGTAAGGAAACACCAAGTACAGTGGACGCAGCTTTATGTGATCACGGTTAACTCATTAATGCCTGTCATTTTTTTTTTCAAAGATATTTTGTATACTGGTTACAAATAGTGTTTAATGGACAAGAAAAATAATAAAAAAAAATATTATGTAAAAAATATTTTTTTAATTAAGGAAAGAAAAATCGTCCCTTAAAAGTTACGATAGACCCCAGAGGGTACATACTTTTTTTACTAAAATTTTTTTCTGCCTACGATATAATACACTCAGGCACATTGAAAATAGCGACCCAAGAAGAAAGCATCGGATTGAAATGAAATTTAATACACATAATGATACAGATGAGAGATTCACTTGATCTCAAAATCTAGACAATTGAACGAATACAGGTTGTGCAAGGACACAAATACAGAGCAACTTCAATAGCGCGTTGGACCACCTCTAGCTGCAATACATGCCACCACAAGGTCCGGTATTGAGTTGATTAGACGCCTGATGTTGTCCTGAGGCAGATGGGCCCACAAATTTATAACAGCCAACTCCAAATCACGCACAAAGTGACACGATGGCATCTGACGTTTTAGCTAATCCCACACATGCTCTATGGGGGATAAGACTGGGGAGCGGGCCGGCCATGGAAGAGTCTGAAAATGACGTAGGAAGTCTTGAGCAACTCTTGTTGTATGCGGACGAGCATTATCTTGCTGGAAAATTGCCCCTGGGAGACCATTTAGGAAAGGTTCTACATGGGGTCGAAGAATATCATCAACGTAACTTTAGCCGGTTAAGTTTCCACGCATCACAATTAGATTGGACCGGCTATCATAGGATATGGCCCCCCAGACCATTACACCAGCTGTGCGGGCAGTGTGACGTAGAACAGTGTGGGAGGAATTGTACCGCTCACCTGGGCGCTTCCACACCCTTACACGGTTATCATCAGTCCCTAAAACAAACCGAGACTCATCACTAAACACAACTTTTTGCCAATCTGTGACATTCCACATTGATCTGGCTTGGCACCACTGTAGACGCAGTCGCTGATCAATCCGACGATTTCTTCTTGGGTCGCTATTTTCAATGTGCCTGAGTGTATTTAAAAAGACATTTTATAAGAAGAAATAAAATCAGCAATTAACATAAACTGGGAAGCTGGGAATAACTTTGAAAACTTAGCTTTTTTTTTTTTTTTTTGAGATTGTGAACGATGTCATTTTTGATAAAGGTCAGATTAAAACTGCTACAGAACACACTTTACAATGGTTATGTGCTGCACTCTGTTAATAACGAATTGAAACAATACCAAGGTACTGATTAAACACTATTATTTGGTTGAAATGTTCATTTTGAGGAAATTCAGACCCTTTTTTGGACCGTCCCTAAAAAGGGACGCTAGGCATTAATGGGTTAATGTTATCAGTCGTTTATGCTATCAGGATCACTAACCACCGTCCGTTTGTGTATAGGTACATTAAAAACCTATCGGTTTTTGTAATCAAAACTTCGTTTATTGTTTTCAATTTAAGACAGTTATTTTCCTTAAATCAACGAAAAAATACAAAAAAGAAAGAAAATTCCTCTCTCTCTTTTGTTTTTTCTTCAAAAATATTTTCTGAGCAATTATCCAAGCTATGAAGGCACACTATTGAAATATTCATGAATAGTATGATTATGAACGTTTTATAAATAAAATTCGTGAAGTCCAGAAAATTCGCGAAACTGAATATTTACGCCTGTTAATAACAATGACTGAATTTTTGGAATAAAAAAAAAACAAAAACAAAACTCAAAGAGGTCTAAATTTAAATTTTGAGTTCTAAAATTGATGTTTTCCACACGTTGACAGGAAATGCGCCTTTTTCCCTCCTATTTAAGCTTAATTTCTGAACATGCGTCACTTGACACAACTTTATTTTTTATGTACACCGTGATATTCCGAGCAACGCAACTAGTCTTTATATATAAAACTGAATGTATGTAACTTTGTACCTATGTATGTATGTCCTTTATAGACTCAAAGACTATCCGTCTGATTTCGCTAAAAATTTCACAGTTTGTTTGTGTCCTCACTAGGCACATCAAGAGGCCAATAAGAAAAAAAAAACTGACAGGTAGTTTTATTTTATTCCAATTTTAGTTGAGACTTCCACATAAAATCTCTAATTTTTGAAGGCTTTCCTCCATTCAAATCCTTATTTAGTGCTTCATCTCAACTTCACTTCGATAGCTAATTTTGCGTTTGATATTGTCTTTTGCTTCGCGTGGTTTCCTGAGGCTTCTCTCCGTTCAAATGGTTAAGAAATGTTTCTTTCGTGAGTATTCACTCTTGAATATATAATGCATCTGTTTTTATTTTTTTCAAAAATAGAAGCGCATTTTTTTAAAAAAAGCATCACAGACAAACTACACATTTAAGTTTGATATCACGTTGTCCTTCAAGCAGATTTAACTGAATAAGTTGTCACAAAAAATACCTTCTAAGATTTCGCATGTTGCATTTTAACCCGCGAGAAGCCGGGTATATCCAGTAATGAATAAATTTTAAAACATTGAGAGCTTACTTCACATGAAGAGAAGTAGTTAGCTGAAACCTTCCGTTCTTTGAGAAATTACCTGGAGAGCGAGCATCGTTTTTCTTCATTAGCCTATCTCCCTCCGGAATTCGGCTTGCATCGATTTTCCACTTTCTGCCTGCAGAAATGATACTTTCGGAGACATCGCTAACAAAGCCATTTTTCTCTCTGTCAGCAAAATTACACAACTAACGTCTATAGATTCAATTAGGACTGTATTTTTTGGAGTATATAGTAGACCGAAATGGGCAAAGATGGACGGATGCTAGACAACAATTAGTTTCTTGGTTTCTATTAATTGACTTTTTTTTTTGAAAAGGAATGCAAAGGCATTAGATTCTTTATTGTTACAAAAAGTGTTTATCATCACAAAGTTTAATGCAGTCGAGTGTCGAAAACTCGAAATCTCAAGGGAACGAGTTATTGGTAGTTCGTAAAGTTTGTGACTAAAAAAATTTGTTAGTGGCCAGTGGCTAGTAAACCCAAAAAAGTTCGAAAAATTTCTGAACCAAGTTCCAAAATTGTAATCTCACTTCACTATTCTGTATGTAGTAATATTACACAATGTACTTGCACATATATCTTAACTAAATTACTATGTATGAAAGAAAAATGTTTTTAAAAAACTTCCTTTTTTTTTCTGAAAAAGAAATTGTTCATTTTCAAATCCAAATAATAAGACATTATGCAAATAAATTAAAAACTAAACGCACCTGCACGCTTGAAGTTTAAAAAACATTTCCTTTAATTTTGCTGATTATTCAAAAATTTGGTCATCTTTGACTGTTGTTGAAACAAAGCTTCATTGGATTTTCTAGACTGAAATTATGTACTCAGATGTTTTGTACAGCAGATACGTCGATTTTCTCTCCAAGTTAACATTGGCCCTCAGTGACGATGCTAATGGCCATTATCTTTTGATAATCGGCAATTCGTATTTTTGTTCAGAAAATCAGTAGGTCGCCAGTTTGGCGACTAACATAGCATCTTGTAGTCGACAAAAAATAATTTTTAGTCACCACTGGCGAGTGGAGATCGTTAATCTAGACCTTTAGTAGTTCGAGTTTTATGGTGCTCCTTTGAAAAGTTAACCTCTGACATTAACAATCTTCACCTCTTTTGCGGGTGAAAAAAGGTTGTGTTTTTTACTGTATCTACACAATTAAAACGTTTTGCTACTAAAAAATGAAATGGAGAAAGATAAGGAAGAAATAAAGCAAAGGATAAAATGAAAAAAGCTCATTAGGAGTGACACAAAACTAGAAAAAAACTAAACACTAAAGCTTGAGACTAAAAAAAAGGGGTAGTGGTCAGTGGTCAGTTAGCCCAAAAATGTTAGTGGTCACTTTGGCGTTGTTGCTGGCCACTTTGAACCCTATTTCAAAACTGTAACTCTAATCCTTCAATCTGCATATAGTAATACTATTACATCATGTACTGGCATATATTTTAACTAAATTACTGTATAAAAAAGAAAGTTCATAAACCTTTTCTGAAAAATAAAATTGTTCATTTTCAAATCCAAATAATAAGACATTACGCAAATAAGACAAAGATTAAACGCACATGCATACTTGAGGCTTAATAAATATTTAGTAACTGATTAATCACAGATTTGGTGCCCCCATCTTTAATTATTTCTCCAACAAAGTTTCATTGCATTTTCTAGACTGAAATTATGTAAGATGTTTTGTGAAGCAGATGAGTCGATTTTCTTTCCAAGTTAACATTGGCCGCCAGTGACGCTGCTGATAGCTATTTTCTTTTCATAATCGGCGCGATTCATCGGCATTTTGTATTTTTGTTCTGAAAAAAGCATCACATTTTGTAGTCGCCAAAATAAATTTTAGTCGCCACTGCCGAGTGAAGACAGCTAGTTTCGATCTTTACTAAACATCAAAACAAAATGCTATTAAAACACTACTAATCGAATTAGTTAGCAAATGAAGTTTTCCCTCCCAGGCTGAGCCTTCCACCCAGGCAATATCTTCGTCTATGTCTCCTCTATCTGTAGAATGCGAAAGGTTATTTTTTGGGAGACCACACTTTATCCCGAAAAGAAACTGACTCAAGACAGATAAAGAAGAAACGTAAATTTTTGCATAGTAATCCTACGAAAATTAATATCGATTACAAATAAACTCTTAAGTACAAATTAAATTCTTTTATAATTTATTTCTGTTACAAAATACAGCTTTGGATACTAATTTTGACCAGAAGTTTTGTATATAGTTAAACTGCTTTGGAGAAGGATTTCAAAATGTTTACAGTCATGAAGGAATTTCTATTTTTCACTTGTTTTTATTTGATTTTTTTAATTACCATTCGTTATTAAAACTTCCTTCTTGATGAAATATTTTAAAAATTTTAAGAAATCAGTTTTTTTATTTTTTTTTCCTTCAATTTATGGATATTTAGCAGAGGTAACTTTGTTTTACATACAAGTATGGTTTCTAAAAAGTAAAAAAAGAAATATAATTTTTATCTTTTATTTATCTGTATTTTCAATTATAACATAAGAGAGTTAGAGAAGAACAACGAATGTGCGAAACTTAAGTGCAATTTCTTTTTCAAAAATTCAGGAAATCTTCAAAAACTCTAGCATTCACCATATGACTCAAAAATCATTTAATAATAATGATTAGGATTTCTTAAATATTTCATTTGAATTTTCTTTTTTCCTAACCAAAAGTTCCTAAGATTCTAATGTTAAAGCTCAAAATAGTCATTTTGTGTGCTATCTGTCATTTCATCCTGGAGAAAATAGTTTTTTTTTTTAGGAAATTGATCCTATCTCTTCAATGTGTTCTTACATTTCGCTCCTCCAAAGTGAACTTCACTCCTCAAAGAATTTCTTACAGTATTTCCACACATGAAAAAAAGCACTATGTATTGCGAAAAATGTGAAAGTAGTGAAATTCTGGCAAGGTATTAAGCATTTCGCTTAATATCTCTGCAGAACTTGAAGTTTGCCGACCTGTACTTTTATCGTACGATCTTCCTCGCATTTGCGCATGCATGAGGTCTCTTTTGATTTTCCCAAAACAGAGAAAAAAGGCAAAGTAGCACTCAACCAGGAAGTAAAAACTGAAAGCACCGGGAAGTGCGTATCCTTAACTATCACCCTTTTTAGCCTACTTTCCCGTTAAAAATAAAAGAAAGACGAAAAAAGTATAAAAAGTAGCTTAATGCATCTAAAAAATATCGCCAAGTCCAAAAAATATCGCCAAGTTAAAAAAATATCGCCAAGTTAAAAAAATAAAAAGGTAAAATGAATATCGAAAAATTAAAAATTTGAAAGTAGGGTATTGAGATGGGAAATTTGTGTGTCGGTCGGTCGGTCGGTCTGTCGGTCTGTCTGTCCCCCCCTAATAACTTTTGAATGAACATTCCGATTTGGACAAACTTTTTTTTGTTGGAAAGATCTCGGCGAGTACAGCTCATTCCCATATTTGATTTTTCGATTTGAACAATTTTTGGTTCAACTTTGAGCCGTTCAAACAACCTATCCCGCGATGCTAACTTTTGAGTGAACAGTCCGATTTGAACAGACTTTTTTTTGTTCGAAAGATCTTATCAAGGATACTTCATTCCCGTATTTACATTTCCGATTTGAACAATTTTTCGTTCAACATTGAACCGCTCAAGCAAACTGTCACCCGTAATAACTTTTGAGTGAACAGTCCGATTTAACTAAACTTTTTTTTTTGTTCGAAGGATCTCAGCAAGGATACTTCATTACCGTATTTAAATTTTCAATTTGAACATTTTTTCGTTCAACATTAAACCGTTCAAGCAACCTTTCCCCACCTATAAACTTTTGAGTGAACCGTCCGAATGGAATAAACTTTTTTTTGTTTGAAAGATCTCGGAGAGGCCCATTCCCACATTTCGCTTTTTGATTTGAACCATTTTTCGTTCAACATTGAACCCTTCAGAAAAAAATTTAACATTAGCGCCTACGGGGAATTTAAGTTGAATGTTAATCCTGAACTTAAAGTCGGATTTCCTTCAAACTAACTTTGTAAGAAAATGGTTTTGATAAATAATGTTTGTAAAGTACTTTTCTGAGTAATCTTCTGTGAGGACTCTGATTCCGACTCCGACTCCGCAAACATGGCGGAAATGCAGGCTCAGAAAAAAATGACTGACTGTGCAGACGATTTTTTGTTTATTTATTCATTTGTTTTATTTTATTTATTATTATTATTTTTTTCTGGCAGACGATTTTTTTTTGTAACAAAAATGTATCATTCACGAGGGCATTTTATTCTTTATTTATATTTAACAACTGGCAACGGATTAAAAGTGAAATTCGAAACATTTTATCAACGGACGAGTTTTTTTTTTCTTTTTATTTTCTTTCTTTGATAAAATGTATTTTGATGTACTTTGTACTTTTAATTTTTTTTTTTTTTTGAAAACAATTGAGGAATTTTTCTACGGAAGAATTGTAACAGTTACATTCTTTAAAAGGTGCGATAAAACTTTATTTATTCATTTATTTACTTTTTATGTGTCTATTTCATCTGATGAGAGGGGTATATTTTGCTTTTAGAAATCAGCTTTAAGTGCTAAAAAGTTATGTTTGACATAATTTTTAGTCTCAGATAATCAAGAGAATAATGATCAGGTGCTAGAATGCCGATGTCGATGTACGGGAAAGTAGGCTCGTTTAGTTCTTGACAGAACTTCTTGTTTCAAATGGAAGCGTTCATGACTGCCAGGAGCGCCTTTCGACGTTGGATAGTATTCTTGCTGCGCAATTCAACAACTCAACTTTAAAAATTAAAAAAAAAAAATGCAATGGAAAATCACATTTGAAGGGTCGGGGGGAAAACCACGGTAGTCCACTTTTTGTTGAATTTAAACTGATGCTACCACCTGTTAGAAAAATAAGTGTTATTTCGTTTAGTATATGCAATATTCGTGAAAAAACACTGTAGTCCATGTATTATTGTCATTTTAGAACAAGTATACTGGGGAATTTTATGAGTTCGTAAAGTTTAAATTTCGTTTTTCTCAAAATGAATCAAATGTGACTACCGTGGTTTTTCCCCCTGACCCTTCATTTACTTTCAGTCTTTCTATCTCCATCATTCCCAGAACTCTCCTGTGCGCTTTGTACTTCACCTTTCAGAGTTTTAACCGGCCTTAAGCAGTTCTCAGTATCATTTTTCACAAAATTTGGCACTCACGTATTTCTATTAACTTCATAATTTGAAATCCAGGCACTTCGAAACCTTTGATAATCACGTGGATGCACTCAAAAAATGTTTTGAAAAATTAATGGTTAAAAGGCAGCTGAATTGTGGTTATACTCAAAGTATAAGAAATTCTGTACGAAATATTTTATTTACTGAACAAGAAATTCAGGCCATTAAGAGGGTAAAGGGTTTAGAAGTGAATACCCTTCTAAGGAACGTTTGATTTTAACTTGAATTTCCAATCCTGGTAAGTTACCATACTGTATTGACTGTTATGAACTGTCAAAGCTAAATCCTAGTTGCTTGGAACTCAACTTACAAAAACATATAAATTGGAGCCGTGACTTGCGATACATTCATAATTGGTTTATTGCAAGAAAACAAATCGCAAATTGATTCAGCTGATATTACAGAAACCTCAAGACAATAATGAAGATAAAAGTTACTAACCTAATCTATAAAGAACATTGCAAGATATGGTATCTACATAAAAATTTGCCATCCAAATAAAAATTGAGCGAAATGGCAAGAGTGTTAGCAATTTATAACTGGGAAATGGCTGTACTGATAAATATCTAAATGCATTCCTATGAGGTCAGCAATGAAAAATAGTATCAACATTGCATTACAACTATTGCAATACGGTATCTAGTTTTATCGCTTTACTGGTTTTTAAAGCCAATTTCAATGAATAATCTGAGCAAAAATCTTAAAAACATCGACTTCGTTAAGGCGCTATTCAAGCATGATGATTCAAGCTCTTGCGTCGATAGCATCACTTTTGATAACCCGGTAGTTTCTCTTTTTTCCATTTTTCTTGGTATAATTTATCATTAGTAAACATAAACATCCTTCTCTTTGGCGCAGGTAGGATGAAAGACTTTTCCCACCAAATTGTCTTTCTTGTTTAGAAATGAGCTATCTACGATCGCCATTCAGAGAAATGCCTGGTTGATGTCAGATAAAACAACAATGGAATGATTATTCTACCTTCACTTGTGCTTCTCCTAATTTACTCGGTTTTTCAAAGGCATAAAGAAGTTGGTTTTTCTAATAGCTTGAGGATACTGGTGGAAAAAAACATTGATTTTTTTTTTCTTTTGAAGAAGGCGTTTTATACATAACATGCATTAACAGGAACTTTCACACTTCGGTTTTCTGTACGGTAATTATTGTTTAATGAACATTTGTGTTTATTAACGCGCAAGAGCTTAAAAACAAAATGATTACTTTTTTATGTAGTACCGCACACTAAATATAATGAACAGTAAACACCACGCACAGACAGAACATAACTCTCTTACCTAACTTATTTAATGAAAACAGAAAAGCTTTTAAGCTACTTCTTTAGGTGTTAATGACACTGCATTTTTAGAAATAATGAAATTCTCTTTCCTTCAAAATGTCTTCATTCTGCTTTAGTTAAATACACAAAAAGTTGGTGAATTTTTCAGCAGCTCAGTCTAAGTGGTTACATTCCATTCTCAAATCAGTAAAAACTTCAGAGCTTCTAGACTTTTGACGCGCTTTTAATAAAAAATTGTTACTAAAATCAACCACAAACAATGATCCAGAGGGGGTGGGGTTAAGGCCACGCGTGCACGGAGGTCATTATTGCATAGATATCCAGAAAATTGAACCAACACAGGACTTGTTGCGTGGTGTAGAGTCTTACGGATTTTTTCTGGAACGCCCAAATCTTGTTTAAGGACATTCCACAAAAAAGCCGCCATCTTGTCCCCCACGTGACACTCACATTAAAAAGTAGTGATTTACAAATGTAATGAAGAAAATTGAGTGTTAAGAAATCACAAACCGGGGTGGGATTTCTTAGGCAAAAACTTTGTTCATTACTTTTTAAAATTACTACTTTTTAATGAAATATAGGAGCGTCACGTGAAGAATGCGTTTTCGTGGAATGGCCTTTTACAAGCGTTGTCGAACCAACAGAAGTAGGGGAGACTGGGGACGGTTGTGACAATTTTCATTTGCTCCCCCATTGATCCCTTGGTAATGCCTGTGAGCTGGTTTAAAGTTGTTTTTATGTTAAAGTGTACATTTGCCTGTAAAATTTTCTCCCTAAGTACAATAGTTAACTCACAGGATCAAATTTTAAAAAAAGGAAAAAATGTGACAGTGCTCGGGGTCGGTTGTGACAAGTGCAAAAATACAGCAAAACAGTCTAGATCACTTTTAATTTTAAGTAATATTAAACGTAATTCAACAAAACTTTCATCTGGGAAAGTTTAACACTTAACAATGTGCCTCGTTCAGTTGACGTAGCCTTATACCAAGTCTTGAAACAATATTAGGTTTTTGGAATTTCGTAAAGTCTGTTTTGGCAACATTATGCACATCCTGTGGATTATAGCCGTGTCTGTTCATAACAATTCCCAAGTATCAAAGAAAGATTCCACATTTATTTGTTTTATTGAAGCTTGTTACTCTTGAAAGGCTAGTTGCATGAGCTACACGAACATACGTGAAAAATTTCTATTCATAAATGAACGAAACCATTTCTCAGTAGCCATTTTACTCTCATGTCTGCTTTCAGCTTATATGTAAGCTCAAAAGCACTTTATTATGAGCAATATAACCTACGCACACGTTGTTTCATTGTGACAGCGCTGGCCGGCTCCATCGCGTTTACGAATGAATGTTTCGTAGCAAAGACTTACGATTAAAGTTGCATTTCCAAAGCTGACCGAAAGAAAAAAAAGTTTCACTTCTTTATAAGCTCATTTATATTTCATTAGGTCACACTGCCCTATTTCTGCGTATTATGGGCATCAAATATGATAAAAACATGTTTTACTCGTGTCACAACCAAGGGCGTAGCTAGGGGGGTGCAGGTGGGTGCAGCTGCACCCCCTAGATCAGAACCAATGGGAGGTCACTGTGACCTCCCATTTTATTTATTTTTTTGACAAACGATTTTGTCCTCTTTCATGCTTTTCATATTCAGTATTGTTTTATTATAAGCTTTATTGATTAATTTTAACCTCTTTGGTAACTGACGATTTTGCCGAATTTATTTGCATATTTATTGATTTTGGATGTGCATTTGCTTTTTATTTGTGTAACTCAATCGTATCTCTCTCTCTCTTATTGTGAAACTCAATCTTACTGAATGATTAAAAAATAAATAAATAAAATAAAAGAATGCATACTTATCTATGTCTACCAAAAGAGACGTGAGGCATCACGAAAATAAATAAATTAATTAATTAAAGAAAAAAAAATTAAATAAAGTTCAGCCTTGCAATACTGTCTCACTGTTTTCAAATTTCATTAGCCAATTTGTATCAGATAAGAACTTTTTGGGAGGTCGCAGTGACCTCCGATCGGGGTGCCACTGCTTGCACCCCCCTAACGTGAGTCCTGGCTACGCCCTTGGTCACAACGGTCCCCGCGCAATTTGTCACAACCGACCCCAACCCACTACTTTTGAAAACAGCAATCGCCAGTGCAATATAAAATAGCCTACATAAAAAGTAATCACTGCGATTTCACTATTAACGTTCACTACTAACGGGGGAAAACTTTCATTTCTCTATCTGTACTCATTCAACAGGAATTACTAAAAGAAATCGAACAAAAAAACTTACTTTTGACTGTTAAAAAGTAATCAACCCCTCTGCTAGCGTTAATGTCGCTCGATGGCTACCGCAATGTTTTGACACACATTCAGAGAAACATGCTGATACTCTCTCTCTTTGCTTCAACCAGGTATTCATTATGCTTTAGCTAATATGACGACTGTCACAACCGCTCCGTGTCACAACCGTCCCCAGTCTCCCCTACCACGTTCTCAAGAGAATTTTTTGGGACAGTTCTGTTGATTTTGACATCAAAATCAAAGAAAATAACAGCAGTTTTTCCTGTTACGTATAATTTTGTCTGCCCCATTTTTTGCAGGGACGTCATTTCAGGCTTTTCCAGGGGGGTCAAAGGGCACAAAAATAATGCAATTTCATTGGAGAACAACAAAAACCACGCCCACTTATATGTAAATGCATTGATTTCTCAAAGAAAGTGGGGGGGGATTGACCCCCCCCCCTGCCCCCCTAAATGATGGACCCGATTACTTGAGATTTTGCGATGTTAAACAACGGACGACATGCCTGGGAAAACTGTTGGTCAAATCCGATTGTTCACACGTTGTACGATTTTTCTATTGCAAAATAGCCTTTACTCAGTAAACGAGAATAGTTCACAGAGTGTTGCGTTGCTGCCAGCTTCAGAAACTTTCCTGCTTATTTCTGGAGCCGTTTTCATTTGTTTTCTTCGAAGAGAAGGAATTCTTGCTGGAATTCTATGGATGAAGCTTTGGAAACAATCATTGTTCGCCTCCTTATTTTTCTCATAAACACCAGAGAATTTCAGGAACATCTTTCTAGATCAACTTTCTGATTCCAGAAGTATTGATAGTTCTTTTTTACCTCTTCCTAGTCGGTTTCCTTCCTGGCTTCTTAAATCTCTTAACTGCTTTGAAAATCTACACTGCGTAATTTTCCATACTTCTGATTTGGTATGGACAGTCCGTCGCGTCGTTCTAATACACATTTGCTATATTACATAGAAATTACAATATGGACGCTATAACCTCATTCGCAAGACATTCAACAAACTGATTAATTCCCTACATAAAGTCATTTTTTTAAATAAAAATTTTTGTTTTTTAATAATTAGAACAAATAACATTTTTCTGATGATTTATAGGTTGAGCATAAGTATCCTTATTAAAGAATGCTGCATTATATTTTTTCCAATTTCAGATGTACTATAAAATTTCTTC